>BPLR01017065.1:0-111869 GCA_021605095.1 Caerostris extrusa | reverse complement strand
AATTACAGGATATTTTATAAGAATTAAATATTGCAAGAAATCTATCAAAATGAACTTTTCCACTTATTCACATTTTAATGTATATTTGAATTATTGCCAATTGATTGATTTAAATACAATTGATTGATTATATATAATTGATTAAAGGGAATAAGTGATTGATTCTTAATTGATTAATGGTTCATGATTAATTTGGAACACAATTGATTAACGAATACAGGTGATTAATTGGAATACAGTTGATTAATTGGAATATAATTGATTAATTGGAATACAATTGATTATTTGGAATACAATTGATTATTTGGAATACAATTGATTAATTCGAATATAATTGATTAATTGGAATAAAATTGATTATTTAGAATACAATTGATTATAATTGAAACTTGAAACGCATGTACTAAAAAGTCATTTAGTTAACATAGTTTAAATTGATATTACTCACTGTATGTAGTTACCCAGAAGCTATTTAATTTATATGCAATTTTATAACAATAAAATTAAAAATTTAAATGAAACCTTCTCGGAAAGTACCAAAGGGTCCGATTCAGACAGCGTTACACACAAAAAAAAAATAAAATGTTAGTTTTTACATATTCAGTATGTTAATTTAATAGGAACTCGCAACCCTAATATTGTTTGTAAAAACATATTTTTTTTTTTTTTCACTTAATGACTAGTAATTCCCAAAAATATATATGATGTGAGAAGAGAAAAATACAGTAAGACTTTTTGCAACTTTTGCTTACAGTTAGACATTTGTGAATATTCTATTAAAATTGTGTGCCAGAAAACTACCAGCAGTTTGACTGTTAATTTTATACCTTATCATAATCGCTATGCATTTTTCTACTTTTACAATCATTGGCAACGATGGATTCCATCGAATATTCCAATTCTGCTGTTGAATCAAACCTTGCACCGCAAGGGCTCATGGTGGATTCATATGAACTGGGCCACGAATCTGACACAATCCAAATATTACAGATGAAAAACCAAGGTATTTGCATATATAGGTATCTAACATAACATAACTTGCGTAGCTATATAGGGAGTAGTTGCATATATAGAGATTATCTAACATAACATAACTTGAGTAGTTTATATATGAGGTAGTTGTATACATAGGATATCTAACATAACATAATTTGCGTATATATGAGATGATTACATATATAGGTATCTAACATAACATAACTTGCGTAGCATATATGAGGTTGTTGCATAAATAGGTAGTAACATAACATAACTTGCTTAGCATATATGAGGTAGTTGTATATCTAACATAGGATATCTAACATAACATAATTTGCGTAGCATATAGGCATCTAATGGTGAGTTGCATATATAGGGTATCTAACATAACATAACTTGCATGCATATATGAGGTAGTTGCATATATAGGGTATCTAACATAACATAACTTGCGTAGCATATATGAGGTAGTTGTATACATAGGATATCTAACATAACATAACTTGCGTAGCATATATGAGGTAGTTGCATATATAGGGTATCTAACATAACATAACTTGCGTAGCATATATAAGGTAGTTGCAAATATAGTATCTAAATAAACATAACATAACTTGCGTAGCATATATAAGGTAGTTGCATACATAAGGGTATGTATTCGTAATATTCGTACTTGCGTAACATACTAATTAATAATATTTTGAATTACAGTATAAATAATAAAATAGCATTTGAAACATCATTAAAATAGAACTAACATTACAAGTTTCCAGTACACAATTGTCATTTCCATATAATTTAAAGATTTAGATTTTTTGATAATTTTTTGAAAAATGAAAGGATTAATTGGTTTAAATTATTCAGTTAAAATAATAAATACTCCTTAGTATAAATCATAAAAAATATTGAATTGAAAACTATATTATTTTTGTTGACTAATTACAGCAAGGTGAATATTTAAATATTTCATACTTTTGGAAAAAAATCTATTCATTCTATAAAATTATTGATTCATAAAAATCGAAAAGTCTATAGAATTTTTTTAGCTATCATTCTTTTTAAGCAAAATAACTATATTTCTTCATAAATATTATTATTTTGAAATTAACTTTATTTGCATTCTTCTTAACTACAACTTAATGATTTATTTTTAATACTAATATATTTTTTGAAAATTAATTCAATAAATTTTCAGAATTGTTTTCTTTGATAACAATAACAACTTAAGTCAATGAAAAATTGAATACAGTTATTTAGTTCTGCGCAAAAAAAAATCGTTCAAATTTTTTATGGGAAATCTAATAATTATGAAAGAAAAATTGATTGCAATATAAAAAAAAATAAGTAACTTAAAAAAAAAAAAAAAAATTAACAGTGTTTTATTTCACCTATTTAAATAATATAAAGTTATTGATTCGTCATTTTCACCTATTAATTTTTCCTTCCGTTTTTACTTATGGATTGTCAATATAGAGTTATAAATTATGTTTCCAAAAATTTTAATGTACTTTTGAATATTAATTTAGAGTAAAGCAAATAAAAAGAAAATATTTTTCAATTAATTCTTTTTGCGAATACTTGTTACTTAAAATAGTAGTACAAATACTTTTTCTTTATGAAGCTCGTTATTTAAATACCGTCGACTTTAAATACAGCTTAATAAAATCAATAAACATAATTTAATGAACTTAATTTTATTAATTACTATCAATTTACAAAGGGATTGGACAAGTTTTGCATCAATAAATTCTCAAAAACGTTAATGAATATTTAAATTAAATCTTAAAAAATAGGATTAAGTTAATTTGCCCACAAGCACTTCAATAAAATAATAATTAAACCTCTGAGGCATGCATTGAATGTTTTGCATGCTGTAATATTTTTAACTCTATACAGAAGCTAAGGAAAAAAAAAATACCACACAAATTAAAAGCTTACATTTTTTCAACTCTCAGGACTAAAATTAACACTTTTTGTGCACAAACTTTGAACCATTGTAAAAGCTCTATTCTTATTTGTATTCATTCTCAAAAAGCGTACACGCTTACGTATGCAAATGATCATGATTAACTCCAGGGCACATTGTTTAGCAGTCGTACTTTTTTGCAATTATTTATTTATTCTGTTAGTGTCCAGTGCCATTCTTTAAAGTAATTAAATCCTTCTCTTCACAAAATCCTGGATTGAAATCCTGTCAAGTAGCTTCGCATTCTAAGCTTTCTGGGGTTTTTTGAAATTCTAAAGCTGTTTCTTCTTGTCTACTTAGTTTACCGGTTTATTCGTACATAAACAATGGACTTGCTTTTTTAACTTACAGATGGTTTTTTTCCGAGGAGGTTCTTTAAATTCTTAACATTATGCAAAATAGTTTGCAAGAGAGTGATTTTGTTGAATTCTCTGGAGTAAAAGTTTTAACATTATCTTTCCTCAAGTGGGTTTGTATTTACCTATTAATTCAATCCTGTTTATTATACAATTTCATTATCTACAGAGGTCAAGGGCATTTTTGTATTTAAAATTTCAGTTAGATATTATCTGTTTAAATTATCTTTTATGAAACATAAACTATATTAAGAAATGAACTAAACTGTAAATTGTGTGCCCCTTAGTGCAGTTTAGTAGTTAGTTCTCAAGCGTTGTATTTCTTAAAGTATAAAGCATATATGTGTTCTGGTGTATAAATAATCTTTAATGTAATAATCACCTTGTTGGATATATTACACACATTTGAATACTTTTATCATTTTTTGATATTGAATAACAAAGTTAATTTTGATCTCTATGTAGAGTAATTATAGATATTCTGGATGTTCGTGAGTAAAAGTTAAGAAATTCACTATAATAACTTTTGGGGTAATTTCGTTTATTTGCTTAGTGAAAATAAAACTCTTATTGAAAAAATAAAATAAATAGTCAATTAAAATATAATCTTTATTTTTAATATATCATAAACTTATTATATTTTCAACAATAATCGGTGACATAGACCATATTTTCTTTTAAATAAATTTCCACTCAACGTATAAAAATCTTTATTAAAAATGCATTTAAATGCAACTTAAATATCATTTTATATTTTGGAAATATTTTGTCTATCTGGTTTTTGAGTCAGTTATGATAATGTAAATCATGCTTATTTAATGTAAACTAGAATTTAATATATTTTAACTAAACTAAACTTTTCTATTATATAAAAATAAAAACATTTCATTGCATGAAAAATAATAAAAATAATTTTTAAATTTTATTAAAAATACAATATTCCGCAACATAATTATTAACACAAATGAGAAAAATATATAATGAATTGTCTGTTAGAAGAATAGCAACGACATTGGAATTATAACGAAAAAGAACTTATAAAATCATGCTTATATAATTTATTATATTTTATAGACTATACTTTCTTAGTTTATAAAAATAAAACTTTTAAATGTATGCAAAATAATAAAAATACTATTTAAATTTTATTAAAATTAAAATATTCCACACCATAATTATTCATAAATATGAGAAAATATATTTGCATTAAATACAGATTTCACCCGCACAACATAAGAAATTTATTCCCAAACTACTCTCAATATTTCCGTAAATATAGCAAGAATCCATCGGCAATATATCTTCATAATTTCAATAAATATTTTACAGCAAATATAAAAATTATCTTGTATTTCATATTTTGTTCAAAAATTTTATCATTTTTTAAACAGAAATAGCACAAACAATTAGAAGTAATTTTACATATACACTTATGAATAAAACATCATATAAAAATCAATGTTTGTTCATACAGATTTAATGAAGATTCTTTTGAATAATAAATTACATTTTTAATCATATGTATAACGCAAAAACGTAACAAAAACCTTAATATTGAAAGTTAATATCCCCAAAATCCAATTCGGCAAAATTGGATGCTAATCAAACAAGCTTAAAATTCAATAAAATTTCACGCAGAATAAACATTCGTCTTAAAATTAGATTTGCATTTCAACACTCTCCCCTTTAATCAATGAATACTACAGCGACATTTTTTTCATCGTCGTCTGGATTTTTCAGAGAATATTTATTCTGTCGACACTCTGTTCTTTGAGATTAGTTCAACACCTTTTCGCCATACCCCGTAACGCCCCTGCAAAAGGGGCTGCGAAATCAATTATAAGGGCCTTTAAAGGCCGCGCAGGGCACCGGAGGGCTTGTGAAACTCAAACATAGCCGGGGGCTGTCATTGAAGGCGACTAGCAATAAATTGCGACTTTATTTGTTCAGCCCTGGGTGTATAAAACGTAAGACCCCCTTCCTGTTTCAGAAGTTGAGAGTAGGCCAATTGATGGTTTGAGGTAACGTATTGCAACATGAATTTAGTGGTTATTGGTAGCCCCAGGGAAGACTGCTATTGTTTCCGTCTTTAATTTTTTTTTTTTTTTTTAGACTTTGCCTTTTAATCTAAAAATAGGGAGATTGAAATTAAAAGGGTGTGAACTAATCAATAAGGCAATATATTAAATAAAGTTGGAATGAAGTGATTAAAATTTTTGTCCTGTTTAATTAAAAAAATGGCTTTTTAAATAATATGAAAATTTTCCTTTTATTATTTATGAGATGCTGAAATACAGACAGGTGTGGTGACAGTATATTGGTGGATAATTCTTTATCACCAAGACTGGAGCTTTTTAGAGTTAGTTGAATTTACAGGGAACTGCTGGTCTGCTGTCAAATTTGAGTGATGTACTGTTGTTATATACTTTTAAAATAATATACATTCCTTTCTCCTGTTAATTAAATGGCAAAACTTTTCCATGAGGAAAAAATGCTACAGTAGACTGGTCCTTTTGTTAGCATCTACAATTTGTGGTTACTCTATAGATACTATTCCTATTATAGTAACATAATGTGAGTAACATATGTCTTTTGTTACACCCTGGGAACATTGTGTATACCGGTTGTCATTACTCATAAATAATTTAATTAATTGTCTATTAAAAGATTGGCAAAGAGATTGGATTATAGCTAAAAAGGGCAAAGCTTTTTTGAAATCATACCTTAAGTGTCAAAAATAACAGAATTTTTTACATAGACGAAATTATGTTTATAAGTGATCATAATCCATTTCCGACATGCCTCAAAGATTCAATCTCTCAGAAGATGATTTCTGGTAATGTGGAGAAACTGGAGGACCGTTCCACTGTGCAATGCTTTAAAAAATCACGGCATGTTAAAATCCTCTTTCAGTTATTTTTACATTCAAGGACACCGAAATCAATTTCCAATGCGTGAACCAGATGGAAAATCAATAAATTAATGAACTTTATAGAAGAAAATGAACAATTAACGATCCCAGGAAACCATTACTTCTGGAATACAAATTTAATTCTCTGCACGCATTCTTTCGCTCCCAATAAAATAATTTTCATTTTTCTGAATGAAAGTCACTATAATATTTTTATCTCAAACCAAACACTTTTCACAGACTCACCACTGTTATTTTTCTCCTTCTGTATTCACTTATGTTATGTTAGTTATATAGTTACTGTTACGTTAATTATCATAGAGGATTATTCTTTTCTAATTCATTGTATTCTCTTAATACTGTAATTTCAAATTTTCCTTTAAAAAAGGGAGTTCGGTCTTACATTTAAATAATATGAAGTTGATTCAACAATTCGTTAAGACGATAATTAAAGATACTCTTAGGTACTTCTTCTTTAAGGGTGCTGCCACTGAAACACTCCACAAGCCCTGGCGTGATATTATTCATGATATCCCTGAAGGGCATAGAGAAAATCAGTTGCATTTCTGCTGGTTTTCTCTGGTCACGATTGCTTCTGCAGCCACCTTCACAGAATTAAACTGGCTCCTTGACTCTTTGTCTCCTGTGTGATAACCAGTGACAAATGAACATGAATCAACTAATTTACTTACTAAAACACAAATCAATAAGATTTTTTAATCGGCAAAATGACCTTCAGTATGGCTCTCAGTGTGAGTTTCTTCGAGTTCTGCAGGAACGCAGGTGGAATGTCTAAAAAAGAGTGGGGATTTTTCAAAAGACCCTTAGATGCTCCTTCTTTGAGGATGTTGCAACTAGAAAGTACTGGTACTCTCATATTCATGATATCCCTCAATGGCCTAGAGAAAAATTGATGGCATTGCTATGACTTTCTATGATCACGATTGTCTCCGCAAGTACCTACACAGAATTAAACTGGTCTCTGACCCTCTCTGTCTCTTGTGTGATAACCAGGTTGAAATGGATATGAATCACCTTGTTTCCTATTTTTGCAATGCCTCCTATTTCTTTATGAAAGCGTTATTGGATTGCCAAACTTCAAATGATGGATTAACTGGCGTCATTTTTTTCTATCTTTTGTACTTTATATTATTTTATATCTGTTGTCCTGTAAACTTGCCCTTGGTAAAGAAAAGTTTTTATTTATTTTTTTTTTTTTGATTATCATTTTCGATCCTCACATTTTTTAGCTGGTAACGATTTACATAGTCCTGGAATATGAGTGAAGTTTGGCACAAAGTTAAATATACAGGCATCATATAACTCTGTAAATGACTAAGTATATTGTTGATGTAGTCATTTATTACAAATTATAATAAAAACAAAAAAGTTCTTGAAAACAACAGATTAAATATAGGCAATCCCTTTGTTGTGGCTTAATGGCAGTTGACTAGCTCTTTTGATCTGATCTTCAGGTTCAAATCCTAGCAGCGACATGGATGTTTGTTAGGGTTCGGTATCCATGTTAAACTTTAGGTCCAGGTCTAATTAACCTAAAGTGCAAAAACCGCCGTAGAGCGACAATCCCGACAATTTTGTCATATATTATTTAACACGATGATTGCTCCTATATGACTAAAGAAATTGATGGAAGTATCCTTGCAGCATAGATATTTGTTGGTGGTTCAGAATCCACGTTAAACTGTAGATCCCGGTGTAATTAACCTAAAGTTTGCAAAAAATGACCGCAGAGCGATAAACCAAACTCTTTTGTCATAGCTTATTTAACACAATGATTGCTCTGATTTAACTCAAGAAATTGGTGGAAGTATTCTTGTAGCATAAAATTTCCCCAGTCAACGTTCAACATTCATAAACGTCGTAAGAAGATCTTTTAAGAGCATGCTCAGTGTATTCAATAGTTTTCGTTTGCGATTGTACTTCCAGTTAGACCCGTAAGTTGTTATTTACAGCTTATTTTGTATTTCTGAAATTAATCTTTTACTTTTTGTACTGTATTAGTATTGAACGTTTTACCTTCAAAACTCATGACATCATATTTATTATACATATCTGTTGAAAATTTAAAAAAAAAAAAATATTATTTAGTAATTTAAACAACATATTTAAAATGTAACTTACTCTCAAAAGAACTATAAATAAAAATTTACTAAAGTCATTATAGAATTAAAAATGATAGCAAATAAATATTATTAAAATAAAACGTTTTTGACCAATATTTTATAAATACATATTTATAAAAGTATTTTTTTCCATTCAATTTCTTAACTAACTATTTTTGTACTAACATGAAGTCGCGCTTCAATAACATAAAACTATTTACATGTTATGCCTTCATTTTCTTGTCAATTTAAAATTACAAATAACTTAGTAATTTTAAAATAGTTTAAACATTTTGAAATTTAAAATTTTTTATTGCATATATAAATAAATTTACTCGGGATAAAAGAAGCCTTTTTTTTTTTTTTTTGATTTTCGGAATTTCTAAATTTGCTTAGAAATAAATATTACTTAAATAATATTGTTACTTTGAAATCACAATAAAGTTTAAATCCTCAGCAGGTTGACGGCTTGAAAAATCAGTTAATTTTAATTCTAACTAAATAAATACTACTACTTATATTATTTATTTATTTTTGTACTTTGTTTTGACGAAAGTTTCTTCACAGTTTCTCTTCAACACAAATGATGAATAGTTTAAAATTAGCACTCAAAATAAATATTTCATGTAGTTTTCCTATGTAATGATTCTTCTGAATTTATGTTCCATAATAAAGTCTTAATTAGTAACATTTCAAAGTCTAATTTCCATGTCCATTTTTTCCATTAAAAATGCATGCAGCGAATGATTTTTTTGTTTTGAATCTTTAAATAACTTACTAAAATAACTTACTTAGCATAATTTATAAAAAAGCGCAATACATTCAATGCAATAAATTAAGGAAGCATCTCGTAATTTAAAACTTGGAAATATTAACCACTGATAACCTAAACATTACTTTCATTTACTACATTAATGTGTTATTAAAAAGACTCTACTATATTAAAGAATAATCAGAATACGAACGCTATTAATATGATTAATGTTCATAAAATTTGACGTATATATTACTATTTCTAATTTTTTTCTTATTTTATAAGCTATAAACATTTTTATCACTTAACAATAATTTTAATAATTATTTATAATTTTTTATATGTGTATTTTTTTGTTAACTTAATTATGTCTTTAATGTATTTTGAATAAATTATTTTGCATCAAGTTCAACTTCCTCTTATTTTGTAATAAAAAATAATATGCTTTTAAATATAACTTTAGTTTAATATGTATAGTTAAGTATGGAAATATTTGTATTATAGATATTGTATTTATGATCATCATCTTTAGTTGCATCTATTAAAACTATGTTTAACTAACCATAAAAATTGTTAAAAAAAGGACTGGAATGGTGATATGAAAAGTTCTGCTCATTTTTTTTGTAAAACTTTATTTTTAATGTGAAAAAAAATGTAATTACTTTCATCTTTTCGAATCTTAAATAAAACTGTAAAAACCATTATATTTAAATTGAAATTGTGTAATGTATGCAAAAAAAGTTGGCATAAATAGAGTCAAAATTTGGATTTCTATAAAAATAAATTTTAATTTAAAAGATAAATGATTTTCTGTGTAATGCTTTCTTAAAAATGAGATTTAAGCTATTTATACAAATCAAGGAAAAATTTTTATAGAGTTCTTTTAATAATAAGTAAAAAATCATCTTTATTTAAAATAATTGCTTTTTTTATTGAAGTTTGCCAGAAAGCTTCGTGTGCCACAAAATATCATATAAAGCTTATGGAAGTATGTAACAAATAAATCAATGACAATATACTAAAAATTGTCAAATAAATATTAAATTGAAAAGGACAAATTGCATTACAAAAAATAATTAAAGTGCAGAGGGTATATAAGAAACATTAAATTAAGAATTTACACATTTAAAAAGGGTTTCAAAATGCGGTTTCTTATTAACAAAATTTTAGTGGTCTTTTTGACATTTTGGAGTATTACTTCTTTCCATAGAATCCTTCTAAGATGTTTAAGCCTAGAATAGCTGAAACAAATGTGATCAATAGTCTGTACTTCACCTAGATTGAAATTACAAAGATTAGTTGAATATAGTTTATGTCTAATTAAATAGCAGTTTATGTTGCAATGTCTAAACATGAACTGAGTTATTCTGAAATTAGTAGAAAAAGACGAGCGCTGAGGAATAGAGGGAAATTAATTTTTCGAAATGGAAGCATCGGTTGATTCTATGTACAATATATTCCACAGATTATTTTGTCTTGTCTTTCTAAAATAAAATTTTAATCAACTAACCTTAATTGATAAATCCCATTTGGTCCCCCATTTCTTTAGTTAGAGACAGTCAGGTCTTTTATTGCGAATATACCTATATGTCCACGAATAAATTCAAACAAGTAATATAAAAAAAATTAAATCAATTCCTACTTTTTTTTCACTATATTGCAGAAAAAATTAATTTTACAAATAAAGTTGAAATTTTCCTTTTTTACCATCTGGCACCATCTATTATTAGATACATGCAACTTAAACCTAAAAAAAAAAAAATAAAATTAAATTTTACTAATGAATTAATATTTGAAAAAACTGCATTAACATCAAGTGTCATCCACTGTAAGTTAAAAAAAATGTATTTCAATTTGAATGGATGAATAAAAAGTGTTTTATGAACGACTGAAAATTTGAACAAGATATATATAGGATAGTGTGAGATAATGATAGGAATTGAAAATAATGATATATTTCATTAAGATGCTTAGTATGTTTTGAATATTAATGATAGTATTTTGTACGATGCAATATTATGCTCGAACCAGTCAGATCTTTCATTGACAAATATTTATGTATGATCATGAATTAACTCAAAAATATGGTTGTATTTTATTCTCTTAACATGTTTTGAAAATTAACGTTAATATTATTGTACGATACAATATTTTTCAGTCTTTCTAAAGAAGACAGCTTATCCGTGCAAACTATGCCTATTGAATATGAACCATTTTATTAATTTATATAATTGTTTATTGCATAGAAGTTTGGCACTAAAAATGTCGCATTCGTTGCGCATATTGTTTTGATGATATTCTAATTCAAAAGGTTTTTATAGGGGACGTAGTTAAAGCCAATTTTGCTATTTGGTTTACTGCCAACAATATAACAAGCTACTGGAATGTCATGTATAAAATTATTAGTAGTAGTAATAATGATGATTGGATTTATCTTGAATGGATGTGGTAGAATAGAAATTATCATTAAAAAGGCATGGTTAATAATAAATAATTGATTTATTGATATTGTAAATCTATGTTACATAAAATACTGAGATCTATGGGCTACTAGCCAGTTAAGACAAAAGCAAAACCATAATTAATTGTACTATACCCACAAATAATTTACAACATGCTGGATACATAAGAATTAAAATACTCAATGTTTTGTTTTTAAATAACGAAACATATGGATTTGAATAATGAATTTTATTTAATTCCAAAATAAATGCGATCTGTTCGGTCTAATTCAAATTGCAATATATTACATTTGTTGCATATTTATAATTTTTTTCCAGCATAATTTGCTATCTAGGCAGAGACCTATAATTTCATTCACAACGAAAAAGAGAAATCAGTTAAGAAATAACTGAAAATTTGAGGACATTTTTGAATTAATTTATTTACATTTTATATTTAATTCCTATCCTGCTACGTTATTAAATTTATCGATTTTTGCCGTAGGGGCTGAAAAAAAAAAGGCATTTGTACGGTTTTTACTTAAATAATTTATAATCTTTAATTTTTTTTTATTTTTTAACGAAAAATAAATTAACTCATTCTTGTGTTTTATGAATTAAATAATTTATTAAAAAAAAAAAGAAAACAATATATAATTCGTGACCAAAAGTTTTAATTCGGATTTTAAAGAAAGTAATATTTCAAATTGCCTTTGAAATAAAAAGTTTCTTTCGTTAATTTAATTTTGCGTGATTTTTAAATCTTTTCATTTGTTTTCCCTTCAATGATTTACGGAAGACAAAATGAATAAGTCAGAAGTATTTAATTTATTCATTGGCCCTTCAGCAAATGAGACTAAAAGTAAAATATTTAATTAGTAAATTTTAAAGATTGCTATGGAAAGGTAATGTTTTGTTCTTTGAATGACGTATGCTTGTCTTAAGTCTTGATTGCTATTTTAATAAATTAGTGCATATATTTCGACAGCTTTCAGCTTCCCATATTGTACTTTGAGAAAAGTCCTAGAATTTTTTAAAACTGCATATGATTATTTCTGTACATTATCAGAGATCCAAAAATAGATAAAAGTAGCATTGTTTTTGGAAAAATGAAATGATTCCTTTTATTGTAGAAAGTTGGAATTTGAATGTCCTTATATGTTGTTTTTCTAATACAGCTAGGCATACTGAGGCAGTTATTTTATTTATTTATTTATTTTTGCCATAAGCAAGGGCTGCACCGGCGTTGCTCATTTAGCACTACCCAGGGGGCATGTGCAGCTTGAAGATATGATACGGACACGAGTAACACTACCCCCACAACCCTCTATGATCCTATTTGACCGGGACCGACGGTTTATGGTGGAATCCGAGCCACTACAAACACCCTTGGTACCGCTGGGACTCGAACCCGAAACCTGTGGTACAGAGCACCACAGCGCTAGCTGCTCGGCCACCAAACTAAAAAAATCACAATCATGTATTTAATATTATTCTCCATTGGCGCAAAGCCTTTTATGGGCCGAGGGCGTCTGCCTACCGGCAGATTTCGAGACAGATTATTTGATTCAGATTCTGTACCACGAAACCTATGGTACAGAGCACCATAGCGCTAGCTGCTCGGCCACCAAACCAAAAAAATCACAATCATGTATTTAATATTATTCTCCATTGGCGCAACAGCCTTTTATGGGCCGAGGGCGTCTGTCTACCGGCAGATTTCGAGACAGATTATTTTCTTTTTATGGGGTAGTGTTGTCAACCTTCTCCCTATAGTCATATTAGACCGGGATCTACGGTTAACGTATACGGACCTGGAACTACGTCAATTTAATTTCGCGTGATTTTTAAATCTTTTCAAATTGTTTTCCTTTCAATAATTTAAGGGGGACAAAATGAATAAGTCAGAAGTATTTAATTTATTTATTGGCCTCCAGCAAATGAGACTAAAAGTAAAATATTTAATTAGTAAATTTTAAAGATTGCTATGGAAAGGTATTGTTCTGTGCTTTGAATGACGTATGCTTGCTAAATGAATTATTTCATGTGAGAACAGGTTAAGTAGATATATTGTCTTAAGCCTTGATTGCTATTTTAATAAATAAGTGCATATAGTGAGTGTGCCAGCTTTCAACTTCCCATCTTATACTTTGAGAAAAGTTCTTGACTTTTTTTTTTTCAAAACTGCAAATAATTAATTCTGTAAAATTCTAAACGGTACAAAAATAGATAAAAGCAATATTGTTGTTTGGAAAAATAAAGTGATGCCTTACATTTTAGAACACTGAAATTTGCATGTCCTTATGTGAAAACATATGATATGTAATCACTTATTAAAATTACCTCTTTTCTGTTAAATATTGCGATTATTTATAAGTGATTAACCATTTTATTTTATATGTTATTCTGTATTTTTATATTTTAAACCTTTTACTGTTAGAAATTATTCATTATTTGCACATTTTAATAATTTTATTTTTTTGATATTATTCATTATAGTATTTTTTAAGCTTATTATTTGAGTTGATAAATAAATAATATACTACCATGTCCAAAAAGTAAGACCAATTTTCAATTTAAAATTCTCGGGGTATATGGAATTTAATTTTTTTTTTCTTTTTTTAGGTTGCTGGCGCTGTCCTAGATATCTGTGTGAAATTTGATATCAAAATATTCATTAGTGTTTGAGTTACGCTTGGCTTTGTGAGACGCTAAAACTGATTCCAGGTGATTTTTGAAATGACTAAATTAATTGAGTAAAGAACTTGCATTAAATGTTGTTTGCGGAAACGTATAGAATGTTACAGAAGGCATTCGGTGAGAATTCCTATATCGGAAAGAAATGTTTAGAAGTGGTACAAGCAGTTTAAAGAAGGCAGAGAACATGTTGAAGAAGAAGATCTCTCTGGATGACTATCCCTCAACCAACGAGACTATCAACCTCAACATTTGAGAATTTCGAACCCTTTTCATAATCCTCAAGACAAGTATAAGTACCTTCCAGTCTAATGAAATATCGTATCCATTCACAGCACATTTAATTTCAGCATCGTTAGTGGAACCATACTTTAGAAATTTTGAATTCCTTCACTTTTCACATGGATGCACACGTCTTTTGGATTAACATGCAATATTCTGATGATCAATGGGCCATTCTTCATACTGTATTAAGATTGCTACCAACTAAATATTTAATTTTAAAAATATAAAAGAAAATAATTTGAATTTTGATCATGCTAGAAAATGCTATTTTCAGAAGCAGTTTTTGTAGTGTTATTTAAAAATAATCATTTGGCTTTTTTTTTCTGTAATTGCTAATTTTTTTTTTCTGTAATTCCACATCTTAAATAAAATGCAGTAGACTGTCACTCACAATTATTTTGTAATAGTGCTTTGTAATACGATTTATATTACCATAAACTAAATTAATAAATTATGTGTAAAATTTTCTGATAAAGTAAACAATTGATTTCTTTCAGATAATACAATGGAATCAACCTTATTAAATTTCTATTATTCATTTAAACCTATTGCAATACATGTATATATATATTCATATAATGTAATTATGAATGTATATATATATATAAATATACAGATTCATAAATGCATTTCTCTTTATCCATGTATATAATACAATTAATTATTTTCCTTCAACATTTTTCTAAATGTAATAGCCTCTCATTTGTCTAATGCCCTCCTTTGTGGAATAAATAAAATAGCAATTTTGCAAGGAATTCTCCTTAAACGTTTAAGCAAATAACATAATAAATTAACAAAAGACTAATGCGAAAGATTTCATTAATTTAAATGCATATTTATTATTTTTTAATAATAATCTTTAACTCTTATATGAAGATGTAATGAATTTCGACTTTGCAAAAGCCTTTATATAACTAATCCGATATTTATATACATTCTATTTGAAACAATAATAATATTTAATAACATTTAACCACTATTTGAAATATTTAAAAGCAAAACTCTTTCTAAAACGTTTTAAAATAATATGTGGAATATATTTTATAAATTAAAACACGGCAGTTTGAGAAATTGGATGCTCAGTTCACTGATGAAAGAAATCTTTTAATCTGCAGTAAAATAGTTAAAATATTTATGAGTAAAAAAATCAAATATTTCCTGTCTAGCCTCGATAAAATGTATTAACAATTGTAACTTAATAGCATCAAAAATGAATTCAAATACTTATTCAAAATTCTTGTCTTGGATAATAGATGAGTTATGCTCTCATTTTATTGCAATAAATTAATTGCCATATTGGCTCTCAGTAGCAATGAAATTAATATCAAAAATATAATTGCAAATTCCATGAACTTTTAATTCAGTAAGCATTTATCATTCGAATACTTGAAATAATTAAACATATATTATTGTAATGATATATATTGTATATATATATGTATTTTTTTAACAAATGGAAATCTCCTTTTCTGAACCAATGGTTTCATTTGGAACCAATGGTTTCATTTTGTGCTCAATTATTAAAATGAATTAGTTACCAACATTTTCAGTTAAATATTTGAAATTCGTCATATGTTATTACTATTATTAAATTTTTTGTTCACGAATAATAATTTATGATTGATATAAAAATAATTTTAAATGTCTCATGCATATTATTACATATTTTGCGATGTAAAAATAATTTTTGGTGATTAATGTAATAATATTTTAAATGTCTCATAAATTTTTATACACTATTTCATATGTATACACTCATGTCCATAAATTAAGGATAATTCAGAATCACACAGAAATTGAACTCTAAAATAAAAAATTTCACCTGTAGAATTATCACACACATCTTGAAGAAGAATATGCAAATTACAGGAAACCACCAGATGGCGCGGATAGTACGTCACAATGACGAGAGTGTAAGAGAGGGGTATATAAGGAATGATGGCAAAGAAGTAAAATTGTTCACAAGCGCTTTAAAAGCCTTTCAGTGCAATCACCGCATAGTTATGGCACAAAGGAAGCATTTGGATGATTTTTTATGTGGTAGAATTATCAGACAACTGGAATGTGGACGTAACCAGATGGAAGTATCCGAGGAACTTGGAATCGCCCAGAGTGTCATCTCCAGGCTTTGGCAAAGATTCCAAGATGATGATAATGTCAGTAGATGTTACAGCACAGGTCGCCCTCGAGTTACAACGCCGAATGAGGACCGGTATTTAGCAGTTACTGCCAAAAAGAAACAGACGGAGCACAGCATCAGACCTGTCTCGTCAGCTCTCTTCGGCTACCGGTACGACAGTTTCAAGGCAGACTCTGTACAGACGCTTAGGGCAAATTGATCTATATGCTCGTAGGCCTGTCAGATGTGTTCCACTTACCGCAACTTACTTTCGCCTGCGATTAACCTGGAGTAGAGAGCATGCATTGTGTTCACCGCAACAGTTGTCCGGTGTGATGTTTTCCGAGGAGTCCAGGTTTAGTTTGCAGTCTGATTCTCGCCGGACTTTCATATGGAGAGCGCCAGGTACCCGTTACCACCAAGAGAACAACATTCAACGACACTGTTACGGTGGTGCAGGATGGCTCGTTTGGGGAGGAATTATTCTTGGTTCCAGAACTGACCTGCATGTTCAGAGTGTAACGATGACAGGCCACATCTATCGGGATGTCATTCTGGAACAACATGTACGACTGTTTCGGGGCACCATGGGTGCTGAATTTCTGTTTATGGATAAAGTCCGTCCTCACCGTGCAAACATTGTAGACGAATGCCTTCAATTGGAGGATATCACCCGTATGGATTAGCCAGCATACTCACCGGACTTGAATCCAATAGAGCATGTGGGGATATGCTTGGCCGACGAATTGCAGCCCGTCAACCGAACTTCGGAGGGCATTGCTTGATGAGTGGTGTAATATTCCCCAAGATCAGATTGATAATTTGATACTCAGCATGACTAGGCGTTGTAAGGCCTGTATTGCATCCTCCGGGAGACATACTCCATATTAACCATCATACTAACCCTGTTATACTGTTTTTTGTAAATAGGTTCTTTTTTGAAATTTGCACCAGGGAGTAAAAATCGCAATTTTTATTAATTATGTCAAACATATAGCATCTTTTTTGCTCTTTACCTTTTGTTTAATAAATCGATTTTACAAATAAGTCAAATTTGTTTTGCTTCTGTCTCTTTCTTTGCCTGAATTTATCCTTAATTTATGGACATGAGTGTATTTTGTGATTAACTATTATTTTTTTTTTTTGCAGAAATACTTTGTAAAACATTTTACATTTTAAAATTTAAAATTATTAAATTAAATTAATATGTACCTAAGATAAAAATTTATTTTATTTCACATAAGAGAATATACCCTGCTTTGCTATCAGAATGCTGACTATCATGTTTAGCTCGTGTGTTAAAATTGTTGATCACATATTAATTAAATAATATGTAATAATAATTTAATACTATATAATGCTATATAATACTATAATAATATATTTAATCTTAATCTCTTTTGGTTAATCAATATTATAATAATAATGAATAGCCCTTTTTGATGCATTTTGTAGTATGTTAATAAATGAACTAAAAACTACACCTTCTCTTCTTGGTTTGGCCATTTTAATGAAATTTTGAAATGTTCGATGAATCCTGAGTTTTCTAAATCATCCTTGGAATGGAAATTGGTCTTGTAAAACAAATATCCTTTTTTTTTAAGTATAATAAATAATTATTAACTAGAATGATTATACAGATTTAATAAAATAATAGATAATTGAAAAACTTTTGCTGTTTAGTCAAAATAATAGAAAACAATTTTAAATCGGATTAAAATTATAATTCTATTTAAAGTAGGAATACTGCATTAAGGTAACCGATCATGTCGAAACCACGAATTTTGTAAACAAATTCATTTTTTTTTTTTTTCATTTTTAATTTCAGAAGTTTTGAAAACAGTTTGGAATTTGCTTCTAAGGTCTTTAGAAGTCCTGATACACCTGTTTAATCACGAGCTACTGGGAGACTAAATTCACGTACAGAAAACTTTTTAATTGAATTTCTGAAAAGCTGATTTTTGCGATTAAATTTCGAACGATAACAAACATAATTTTCAGTATCTAACGACATTTCCATTATTTTTTTATAATGATATTATGTAGGCATTGATTTAAAAGGTTTTAAATATATTAGTTTAGAGATGAATTACTGACATTTATGTTAGAAGAATTACTTTTATTTCTTGTATTTTTGTCTAATGGACTCAATTGCCTGCAACTGGGCTGCATTAATAATAATTATATTATTGTTATAGTTCAGCGCATGCATAATGGATACATATCTACATGCATCCGTATTTTACATACCGTTTAGATATGATTGTTTACATAAAAATACACTTATTGGTCAATTTTTGTCACGATTTAACAAAAATATTAATCTCTGTCATTCGTCATTGGACACATTTTATGGGGTGGGGACACAACTTACTAGAGCATTTTTTTTTTGTATAGGAAAGTAGAGTCACAAGTGGCGCTTTGTGACCCGAACACAAAAAAAAAAGAAACCTGAAATGTAAACATAGTTTATTTACAACATCATTACAAAGTGATTTTTTAATTAAACGTTTTCAATAAATGCTCCACTGAGATTGATAGTGCCGAAACAGTGATCGGCGAACAGCTCCAAAGATGCAAGTCATTTCGTGCACGCTCGCAGCTTCAACAGATAGTCGAGCACAGAATTTTCATTTGAGTGAACTGGAGTCTCGTAACAAAAATGAATTGAATCCTTTGGTTCACAACTGAAAACTGACTCTATTTGTAGAGATTTTCTTTCCACGAGAGTTAAGAAACTGTCTCGCCAGCTTTTTGTTCTCCATCCACACTGAAACAACCGGTTTGGAGCGCTTTTACGAATGGTACTCACCACTCTAACATTCTAATATGGTCAAGGCTTCAAGGTAATCAGGGGGATTCGTCTTTCGTATTCAGATTGCATATCCCAGGGAATGACGAATGCTTCAATTCTGTATATGGCTTAAGAGGCAATGTTGACACAACTATTATAATCTTCAAAAACTGACACCAAATTATCAAATTCATGATGTCTAAAAATTGAAAAGCAAAAAAAAAAAAATATATATTTATAATTGCATGTTACGGAAAGTTAATTAGAATCATTTTTAAGAAGCATAAAATTATAAATTTGTAATATTTTTTAAGAAACATGAAATGAAATAAATTAATGGACAAATACAATTAAGTAAATCTTACATTAAAACGGAGAAAGTTGTCTACTAGTTTTTCGGACACTAATATTTTTTAAAGCATTCTCGCTTAAATATGAGTTAGATTCAAACATACTTAAATATATTTTTAAAAACAAATATCAAACAATAGTGTTTGAAAAAAATAAATATTATTTTGGTTTTTGTTGGAAAATCGAGTATTTGTTAGAAAAAATGGTGAAATTTTACGTTATATATTCAAAGAAAAAGCATACATGTTTTGAATTTTGAATAGAAGTTATTCCTGCGAGTATCGAAAGCAAAAAACGTAATAAAACTGTCCAAAAAAAGATAAGGCAACTTTGGTCACAGAACAAATATTTGTGATATAAACAGTTCCATTTCACAAATTCAACATTGGGCACTTCATGTACATTTTGAAAACTTTTATGTTTAAAGAATTTCATTTCAATAGATTTTGTTTTCTCTTTAAATAAGTGAAAATGAAAATGGCTAAATATAAAAACTTGCTGGAACCCATACAAAATTTTAAATTCTTATTTTTATGAATTTTATTTTTCTGTTCTGAAAAGTGATTACAGTTAAAGCTTTGAAAAGTGATAAAATAAATATAAAAATAGATATTTCAAGCTGTTACAAATTCATAACATAACTAATTATTAAAATCATAAAATAAATCCAATGCGTTATTATTTAAACTAACTAAAATCAAATACTTACCAAACACATAAATCCAGATAAATATTTTGTTACGCAATAAATTGCTGCATTAGCTCTAGACTATCAAAATAATAATAATAACTATAAAGTAAGATAAAAACAAATAATTTAAAATATTTATAAAAAGCATTGACACTCACGCACTATTTTATTCACCACACACATACAAACACACGCATATATATATATATATATATATATATATATATATATATATATATATATATATAATATTACATAAATATATATATAATATAAATAATATACATATATATATATATATAGTACAACCTGTCATATGTTGACATGCCCCAAATAGTGCATTGTGTATAAATAAATACATAACGTGAATATATCCTCCATGTATATATATACTAGTACATACCTAATATTTCACATGAATATCATTTGAACGTGAATATATGATGAAATGATGCAATTTTCATGAATATCGTTTGACCAACTGGTAGCAAGTAACAATAAAGTGGATAACGCGAACCTATTTTCCACACACGAATACATAATATTACCAATTTTCATAGCAATGGGTTGAAAGTTATAGAAGTCGATATACTACAGAACCATCTGGTGGGGAGTAGACATGAAAGGGGATAGCATAAAAGCATTTCCCATGTTCTCTGAAAATACACAGAAACATTTTTACCAAAAACGTCCAGCTGTTTAGGAGCGGTTCAGTGACAAACACACGTACGGAAAAATTATATCGATTACATTGCCACCTACCACAGATACACCGCCATATAGCACAGCCACCTAACTAGATTCATGTCCAATTGTAAATCTAAACCATCCAGAGACCCACTCAAACATACACAAAAATTTCATCAAAAATAGCAACAGCCGTTTAGAGGAGTTCAGTGATAAACACACGTACAGAAGAATTATATATATATCACGATATATTTAAAAAAAACAAGTTTAGGAGTATTATCGCTTTACAAAAATTTCAAATTAATAATTAAAAACTATAATAATACAAAAGATCAAATAAAGTATTAGTGAAAAAATATTGATGTAGAATCAAAATATAAGAAAAATATTATCAAGGTCGTTTTGTTTTTGTTTTATCATTTCACTACTCATTTCATTTAAGTTAAAAGCAAAATTTTCACATAATTTATACAAACCTTTTTGCACCAACTCATTTCTATCAAAGCGTAATTCCAACCTCTTATAAGCAATTAACGTATAATAACCGTTCCATTAACACAAAACAATTAGATAAATTAAAGCCTATCATTATAATGTAGAGAAACACTCTTTTTTTAAAGTATCTTAAAAAGAAAAAAAGGGTATTTTTTAAACTGGATTCTTCGTTTAATTAACGCCCAATTTGCACTTATATCGGAAACATCCATTCATCAATTAGTCCGTAATCCAAAACCCGTTGAATGTATATCGGCGCACGACGACCTATCAAGTTAGCGGAAGAAACAATTTTCTGTATCCTGGCTACACCGTGAACAAGTCCAATTAAACAAACGACGTTCTTTAAGCGTGGATGGTTCGAAGAACGAACGAACGAACAGTGGATAAAAGAGTTCCCATGGAACACGCTGAACAGATGATATTTCCCTAAAAAAAAAAATTACTTAAATTTAGGCCTAACTAGGCGTGTTGCAGCAGCTAGTTACAGAAGAACGCAGACGTTCAACGCCAATAGTTTTATTTTATTTCGGTTTTTCTTCGGGACTTCTTTTTTTCTTCCTTTTCTGATGGTAGTGGTTCGTAAACTGATTTGTTTTAAGAAAATTCGAATACAATGCAACTCAATTCTTTCGAACATTGGGTATTGGAGCGGAAAGATAAGGTTGTGTCGGAACTTTTGAAGCCAGAGTTGTTGGGTTGATGATTTTCTTCGCTCTCCGATCCTTTCCATATATCCAGTCGTGATTTTTGATTTATTGTTTAGATCTTATCAATGTTTATACAGTCTTCAAGATATAAAACAATACGCTGTAATTATCAAAAATCAACAAATAACATTAATTGCAGGAATAATGTGATTAACTAAATGATTACTAGAAAAAACAGGGTACAACAGTAGCTTTTTTCCAAATGTTGTTATTATATTTCAATTCTAAATCTTTAAACATTTGTAATTATTTCGAGCTTGTTTTATTCCCTGATTTATAGTTCAACAAAATATGAATAAATTGTGTTACTTTGAAATACAATCATAAAATACAATCGTAATAAAATACATCGTCAACTGACATAACAATGTCGTTCAGATAAATGATTAAAATTATGTTAGACCAAAACAAATAATTGTTATAAGGGAGTTTGTCATTCCTCTGTGCTTGCAAATATATCCAATTGTGATTTTTGAATTTTGCTTTTAGTTCTTATATATATGTTTATGTAGTCTTTGAAGAAATTAAACAATACGTTGGAATTATCGAAATGAAAAAATACTAACATTATTTGTTGGAATAACTAAATGGTTAAAAGAAAATAAACAAGTACAACATTAGCTTTTCTTTCGAAATTTAATTAAAATATTTCATTTCTAAATCTCTAATTACATTTATAGTTTACTTTTATTTCCTTTTTTTTTTTTTTTTTCAATCCTGCACTATTTTTTTCATATTTGTTAATATGTTAATGTCATTAATAAACAACTCAAACAAAGTAATAGAACTTATTCTATTATTTTTTTTTGAATTGTTTATCAATGATATTTTACAAAAAATATGCTATAAATCATACCATATGACAGGCAATCCTAATAAAATACATCGTACAATTAACGTATCATAATTGTTCCATTAACACAAAGCAATTAGATCAATTAAAACTTATCATTCTATTATAATGTAGACACCAATTCTTTTTTAATGCATCTTAAAATAGAAAATCGTTAATTTTTTTAACTAGTTTCATCGTTTATTTAACGTCAACGTTAAATTCATTTACATCTTTAATATCGTTTATTTAATATATTCATTCATCATCAATTAGTTGGTAATGCAAAGCCCATTGAATGCAGATCAGCGCACGACGACCCATCAAGTTAGCGGAAGAAAATTTTTTCTGTATCCTGGATACACCGTGAACAAGTCCAATTAAACAAATGGCGTTCTTTAAGCGTGGATGGTTCGAAGAACGAACGAACGAACAGTGGATAAAAAGAGTCCCTATGAAAGATGCTGAACAGATGGTAATCCCTTCAGAAAAAACAAAAATGAGCAAAAAATTTCATCAAAATCGGTACAGCCATTTAGTAGGAGTTCAGTGATAAACACATGTACGAAAAGAATTAAATATATAAAGATAAATGGATTGGAGCGCTACCTACCACATCCAATTGTGAATCTAAACCATCCAGGGACAACTCAAACATATGCAAAAACAATCATCAATATCAATCGTCAAAACTAAATTTTCACATAATTTTTCTAAAATTATACACCAATAGGACTTTTTTAAGCAACTCTAATAAATAAGTAACCGTTATTATATTATTAATTATTGTTTCGTTAACAAAAAAAGCAATTAGATAAATTTAAACTTAACTTTCTACATCCTTTATTTAATGCATCTTAAAAATAAAACTTTTTTTTTAACTGTATTCAGCGTTTATTTAACGCCCAATTTGCACGTATATCGGAAACAACTATTCATCAATTAGTCCGTAATCCATTGAATGTATATCGGCGCACGACGAACTATCAAGTTAGCGGAAGAAACAATTTTTCTGTATCCTTGGATACCGTGAACAAGTCCAATTAAACAAATGTCCTTCTTTAAGCGTGGATGGTTCGAAGAACGAATGAACGAACAGTGGGTCCCCATGGAACTCGCTGAACAGATGGTAATTCCCTCAGAATAAAAACTACCTAAATTTAAAGCCCAAACCAGGCGTGTGGCAGCAGCTAGTTACACAAGAACGCAGATGTTCAACGCCAATAGTTTTATTTTGTTTCGGTTTTTCTTCGGGACTGAATTTTTTTTCTTCCTTTCCGTAGTGGTTTGTAAACTGAATAGTTTTAAGAAAATTCGAACACAATGCAACTCAACTCTTTTCGAACATTTGGTATTGGAGCGGAAAGATAAGGTTGCATCGGACCCTTTTGAAGGCAGTGTTGTTGGGCTCTATATTTTCTTTTGCTTTCTGATATTTTCCATGTATCTAAATGTGATTTTGAATTATTCTTTGGTTCATAACTATATTTATGCAGTCTTGCAGAAATTAGACACTATGTTGGGATTATCAAAAAGCAAAAAAATAATATTATTTGCTAGAATAATGCGAAGCACTAAATGATTAATAGAATTAATTATTTTCAGTACCCTTTTTTTTTTACCTTTGAAGACAGAGATGTTGGGTTTATGATTTTCTTTGCTGTCTGATCCTTTCCATATATTCAATTGTGCATTTGGAATTATGCTTTGGTTATTATCTATGTTTAAGTAGTCTTGAATGTATTGAACAATACGTTTGCATTATCAATTAAATAATATTAATTGCTAGTATATTATGATTAACTAAATCGTTAATAGAAAAAACAGTTACAACAGTAGCTTTTTCCAAATGTAATTACTATTTTCATTTCTAAATCTTTAAATCTTTACTAATAACATTTGTAATTATTTATGCTTGTTTTAGTTTCCTGATTAATATTTCAGCAAAATAAAATAAATTGTATTTCTTTGTTTCAATATTTCAGTAATTGCTTTCTGATATTTTACAGAGATATGGATAAATCGTAATACATGACATGCAATCGGCAATCAAATGCAAACTAAAAAATCAAATACATACGAAAGACATAAATCAAGATAAATACTAAGTTTGCAATAAATTGCTTCATTAGCACTAAATTTTCAAAATAATAATAGTAATTATAAAGTAAACAAAAAAAAATTCATAAAAAACATTGAAACTCACTCACTCATTCATTCACATATCAAATCAAACACAAACACAAACATACAGACACACACCACACACACATAGTATATATATATATATATATATATAAACAAAAATCCAGCGTACGTTACTTGTATTGCATTGTAGAAAATTACATATCACGAATACATTCTCCATGTTTCAATACATGCACATACTAAGTTCCATGGATAACGTTTGAACGCTATCCGAAATGCTGCATCCTCATCTGCTGGCAAGTAACAATAAAGCAGATAGCGCGAACCTATTTTCCATACTCGAATAAATATTATTACAATTTTCACAGCGATTAGTTAAACGGTATAGAAGTTGATAGACTGAAGCATCATCAGGTGGTGGCGCCTTACAATAAAAGGGATAGCATAAAAACACTCTCCATGTTTTGTTAAAAACACACAATAAATTTCATCTAAAGAAATCAAGTCATTCAAGAAGAGTTCAGTGACAAACACACGTTCAGTAGAATTATATATATATCCACCAAAGTCTAAACTTAATAATTAAAAGTTCTAATAATGCAAAAGATCAAATGAAGCATTAGTGAAAAAATATTTATAAGATATCGAAATATTAGAAAAATATCATTATAAATTTGTTTATTTTGTTTTGTTCTGTTTTATCATTTCACTAAGCATATAAGTTAAAAGCAAAATTTTCGCATAATTTATACAAACCTTTTGCACCAACTCATCTCAATCAAAGCGTAATTCAAACAACTCTAATGAATAATCAAAAAGTATAATTGTTCCTTTAACACAAATTAATTAGATTAATTAAAACTTACCATTTTATTATAATATAGAGACGCACTCTTCCTTAAAATAGAATTAATAAATTATATATGTATCTTAAAAACAGAAAACGTTTTTTAAGTGGATTCATCATTTATTTAACGCCCAATTTGCACGTATAACGAAAACATCCATTAATCAATTAGTTGGTAATCCAAAGCCCGTTGAATGTATATCGGCGCACGACGGCCCATCAAGTTGGCGGAAGAAACAATTTTTCTGTATCCTGGATACACCGTGAACAAGTCCAAATAAACAAATGGCGTTCTTTAAGCGTCGATGAACAGAAGAACGAACGAACGAGCAGTGGATGAAAGAGTACCCATGGAACACGCTGAACAGATGGTAATTCCTCAAGAAAAAAAAATTACCTAAATTTAAGCCTAATCAGGCGTGTTGCAGCAGCTAGTTACACAAGAACGCAGATGTTCAACGTCAATAGTTTATTTTATTTCGGTTTTTCTTCGGGACTGAAGTTTTATTTTCTTCCTTTTCTGATGGTATTTGTTCGTAAACTAATTTGTTTTAAGAAAATTCGGAACACAAAGCAACTCAACTCTTTCGAATATTTGGTATTGCAGCGGAAAGATAAGATTGCGTCGGACCTTGTGAAGGCAGAGTTGTTGGGCTCCGGATTTTCTTTGCTTCTCTGATTCTTTCCATATATGCAATTGTGATTTTTTGAGTCATTCTTCGGGTTCTTATCTATATTTATGTAGTCTTTTAAGAAATTAAACAATACGTTGGAATCTTAGAAAAAGTAACATTAATTGTCAGAATAAAGTGATTAACTACATGATTAATAGAAAAAAAAAATGCAACAGTAGCTTTTTTCCAAATTTAATTGACATACAACATTTCTAAACTGTAAAATCATAATAATTATGTTTATAAAGTTACTTTTAATTCGTGCTTGATTTGATACCTAATTAATATTTCAGCAAAATATAAATAAATTTTATTATATTGTTTGAATATTTCAATAGCGGCTAAATGATAGTTACGATAAAATAGAAATGCAATACGTCGTAATACACAATATAAAAATCGTCATCAAATACATCTTCAACTGGACGTAACTATCTCGTTTAGATAACTGAATTGAATGTAAAAGGGGTGGAAATTTTTTTTGGAACTTTCTTTTTAATACCACAACGTTTTTTCCTTCTTTAATTATCTTCAATTCAAATTTGAACTCATTGTGCTAAGTAGTTTTTTTTTTTACTGCATTTTAATAATGGGGCTTTAATAATGATTACCCTGTAAATCAATTACATGTACAATTTACTTTTATTTCATGCTTGTTTTAATCCCTGACTGATATTTCAACAAAATATGAATAAATTGAATTACTTTGCTTGAATATTTCAGCTGTTGCATACTGATATTTTACAAAGAGAAATGCAATACATCGTAATCATGACATTCAATCGTAATCGAATACGTCGTCAACTGGACATAATAATGTCGTTCAAATAAATGGCTAAAATTATGTTAGTTCAAAGTAAATAGTTGTTATAATGAAATTTGTAATTCCTCGGCTAGCAAATATATCCAATTGCGATTTTTGTATTACGAATTGGTCGTTATTTATATTTATGTAATCTTTGAAGAAATTACACAATACATTGGAATTTTCAAAAAGAAAAAAATAACAACATTAATTACTGGAATATTATGAATAACTAAATGATTAACAGAAAAAAACAGGTACTACAGTACAATACAATTACAGTTGTTGTACAGTACATATCCAATTGTGATTTTTCCATATATCCAATTGTGATTTATTTGTGTTACGTTGATTATATTTATGTAGCCTTGATATTAAAAAATACGTTGGAATTATCAAAAGAAAAAAAAAATAACATTAATTGCTGGAATAATGTGATTAAATAAATGATTAATAGAAAAACAGGGTACAACACTAGCTTTTTTTTCCAAATGTTATTAGTATATTTCAATTTGACATCTTTAAAAATTTACTAATTGCATTTACAATTATTTCGAGCTTGTTTTATTACCTGATTAATAATTCAACAATATATGAATAAATTGAACTTTGTGTGAATATTTCAATAGTTGCTTACTGATATTTTACAAATATAAGTGCAATGCATCGTAATACTTGACATACAATCGTAATAAAATACATCGTCAACTGGACATAACAATGTCGTTCAAATAAATGGTTAAAATTATGTTAGTTTAAAGAAAATAATTGTTATAAGGAAGTTTGTCATTCCTCTGTACTTGCAAATATATCCAATTGTGATTTTTGAATAATGCTTTAGTTCTTATATATGTTTATATATTCTTTGAAGAAATTAAACAATACGTTTGGATTTATCAAAAGAAAAATAATGACATTAATTGTTGCATTAATTTGAATAACTAAATGGTGAACAGAAAAAAACAGTTACTAAAGTAGCATTTTTTTCAAAATTTAATTAAAATATTTAATTTCTAAATCTCTAAGCCTGTTCTAATTACATTGACAGTTTACTTTTATTTCGTTTTTTTTTTCAATCCCTTAATAATATTTTAATAAAAATGAATAAATTCTATTATTTGATTTGAATTGTTAATTAATCAATAAATTATATTTTCAAACGGAAATTCAATACATCATAACACATGACATACAACCGTAATCAAATACATCGTACAATTAACGCATATAAATTGTTCCAACAACACAAAACAATGAGATCAATTAAAACTTAATCTATTTTAATTAAGAGACCCACTCTTTTTTACGGCAACTTAAAATAGAAATCGTTAATTTTTTAACTGGATTCAGCGTTTACTTAACGCCCAATTTGCACGTATATCGGAAAGCATCCATTCATCAATTAGTTTGTAATCCAAAGCCCGTTGAATGTACATCAACGCACGACGACCCATCAAGTTAGCGGAAGAAACAATTTTTCTATATCCTGGATACACCGTGAATAAGTCCAATTAAACAAATGGCGTTCTTTAGGCATGGATAGTTCGAACGAACGAACAGTGGATAAAAGGGTTCCCGTGGAACACGCTGAACTGATGGTAATTCCTCAGAAAAAAAATTACCTAAATTTAAGCTTAACCAGGCGTGTTGCAGCAGCTAGTTACACAAGAACGCAGATGTTCAACGCCAATAGTTTTTATTTTATTTCGGTTTTTCTTCGGGACTGAATTTTTTCTTCTTTCCTTTTCGGATGGTAGTGGTTCGTAAACTGATTTGTTTTAAGAAAATTCGGAACACAATGCAACTCAACATTTGGTATTGGAGCGGAAAGATAAGGTCGCGTCCAACCTTTTGAAGGCAGAGTTGTTGCTGTTCAAGATTTTCTTTGCCGTATGATCCTTTCTATACATCCAATTACGATTTTTGAAGTATTGTTTGGTTCTTATCTACATTTATGTAGTCTTGAAGGAAATAAACAATTTGTTAGAATTCTTAAAAAAAAAAAATTTATAACAATAATTGCTAGAAAATTGAGAATAACAAAATGATTAATAGAATTAATTATTAACAGTAGCATTTTCTGAAATTTAATAACATATACCGTTTCTAAGTTGGACTTTTTGAAGCCAGGGTTGTTGGGATCAATATTTTCTTTACTGTCTTATCCTTTCCATATATCCAATTGTGATTTTGAATTATGCTTTGGTTCTTGTCTGTGTTTATGTAGTCTTTTGAAGAAATTAAACAATACTTTGGAATTATCAAAAAAAAAGTAATAATAAATTCTAGATTAATTAACTAAATGGTTAACATAATAAAACAGGTACAATAGTAGCTTTTTCAAAATTTAATTATAACATATCATTTCTAAATCTCTAATATGTAATTATATTTACAGTTTTACTGTTATTTCCTTTTTTTTTTTTTTTTTTTCAATTCCTCACTAATATTTTAACAAATATGAATAAGTACTAATATTTTGTTTGAATGGTTGATTAATATTATTTTACGAAGAGATGTAATACGTCATAATACATAACATACAATCGTAATCAAATACACCGTGCAATTAACGTATAATAATTGTTCCATTAACCCAAAGCAATTAGATAATTTTAAACATATTCTATTATAATGCAGAAACACACTCTTTTTTAAGGCATCTTAAATTAGAAAACGTTATTTTTTAACTGGTTTCACCGTTTATTTAACGTCCAATTTGCACGTATATCAGAAACACCCATTCATCAATTAGTTAGTAATCCGAAGACCGTTGAATGTATTTCGGCGCACGACGACCCATCTGCAGTTAGCGGAAGAAACAATTTTTCTGTATCCTGGATACACCGTGAACAAGTCCAATTAAACAAATGACGTTCTTTAAGCGTGGATCGTTCGAAGAACGATCGAACGAGGAGTGATGGATAAAAGAGTCCCCATGGAACAAGCTGAACAGATGGTAATTCCCTCAGCGAAAAAAAATTACCTAAATTTAAGCCTAACCAGGCGTGTTGCAGCAGCTAGTTACACAAGAACCTAGATGTTCAACGCCAATAGTTTTATTTTATTTCGGTTTTTCTGGACTGAAGTTTTTTCTTACTTTTCTGATGGTAGTGGTCCGTAAACATATTTGTTTTAAGAAAATTCTTAACACAATGTAACTCAACTCATTCGAACATTTGGTATTGGTGCGGAAAGATATGGTTGCGTCGGACCTTTTGAAGGCATAGTTGTTGGCCTCATGATTTTCTTTGCTGTTTGATGCTTTCCATATATCCAATTTTTTTAATTTATTCTGTGGTTCTTATCTACGTTTATATAGTCTTTAAATAAATTAAACAATACAGTGGAATTACCAAAAAGAAAAAAGTAATATTAATTGCTGGAATAATATGAATGACTAAATGGTCAACAGAAAAAAAAAAAAACCTGGTACAAAAGTAGCTTTTTCAAAATTTAATTAAAATATTTCATTTCTAAATCTCTAAGCCTGTTCTAATTACATTTGCAGTTTACTGTTATGTCTTTTGTTTTATTTTTTTTCTATCCCTCACTAATATTTTTAACAAATATGAACATGTTCTATTATTTTGTTGGTATTGTTTATTAATGATATTTTACAAAGAGAAATGCAATACATCCTAATACATATCCATGCAATACATGCAATACATCCTAATACATCCTACACATAACATACAATCCTAATCAAATACAGAGTTCAATTAACATATAATAATTGTTCCATTAACACAAAGCAATTAGATCAATTAAAACTTATCAATTATTATAGACACACTCTCTTTTTTTAATGCATCTTAAAAATAGAAAACTTTATTTTTTGAATTAGATTCTTTGTTTATTTAACGCCCAATGTTCACGTATATCAAAAACACCCTTTCCATCAATTAGTTCGTTATAAAAAAAAATGTATATTAGACCTATCAAGTTAGCGGAAGAAATACTTTTTTGTATCCTAGATAATACACCTTGAATAAGTCCAATTAAACTAATAATAAAGGGGATAGCATAAAATTATTTTCCACCTTTTTGCCAAACACCCAAAATATTTAATCAAACTAAGGCAATTTGTTCAGGTGGAACTCAGCGAGAAACACACGTACAGAAGATTTATATCGATTGCAGCTCCACCTAACGGGTCCAAATGTAAATCAGAGCCCTCCAGGGGACCCACTCAAAAACACACAAAAATTTCATCGAAAACATCCAAGCTGTTTTAGTAGGAGTTCGGTGACAAACACATGTACAAAGAATTAAATATATAAAGATATATCGATTGCATTGTCACCTACCATGTCAAGTTGTGAATCTTAACCATCGAAGGACTCGCACAAACATTCACAAAATATTTCATCAAAATTGGTAAAATCGTTTAGGAGGAATTCATTGCAAAACGCACTTACAGAAGAATATATGTTGGAATATATCTCTATAAAAATCTAAAATTTATAATTAAAAAGTTCCAATGATACAAAAGATCATATAAAGCATTACTGAAAAATATTTATAAGAAATTGAAATATTAGAAAAAAAAATTTCAATATCAATCATGTTGTTTGTTTTTTATCATTTCACAACTTATTTCAATTAAGTTATAAACTGAATTTTCGCATAATTTATGCAAACCATTTGCTCTAACTAATCTCAATCAATACGTTCTTCAACAATTCTAATAAATGATTAACGTACATTAATTGTTCCATTAAGACAAAGCAATTAGATCAATTAAAACATACCATTCTATTATTATGTAGAGACCCACTCTTTTTTATAGCATCTTTGCATAGAAATCGTTATTTTTAACTGGATTCATCGTTTATTTAACGCCCAATTTGCACGTATGCCGGAAACATCCATTCATCAATTAGTTGGTAATCCAAAGCCCTTGCATGTATATCGGAGAACGACGACCACATCAATTTAGCGGAAGAAAGAATTTTCTGTATCCTGGATATATCGTGAACAAGTCCAATTAAACAAATGGCGTTCTTTAAGCGTGGATGAATCAAAGAACAAACGAACGAACAGTGGATGAAAGTGTCCCCGTGGAACACGCTGAACAGATGGTAATTCCCCCAAGAAAGAAAAAAAAAAAACTACCCTAAATTTAAGCCTAACCAGGCGTGTTGCAGCAGCTAGTTACACAAGAACGCAGATGTTCAACGCCAATTCTTTTTATTTTAATTTTATTTTATTTCAGTTTTTCTTCGGGACTGAATTTTTTCTTCCTTTTCTGATGTTAGTGGTTCGTAAACTGATTTGTTTTAAGAAAATTCCTAACACAATGCAACTCATCGTTGCATCGGACCTTTAAGGCAGAGTTTGGAGAGCTCTGGATTTTCTTTTACTGGTTGATACCTTCCATACATCCAATTGTGATTTTAAATTATGTTTTGGTTGTTATATATATTTAACGTAGTCTTGAAGATATTAAAAATACGTTGAAATTCTCAAAAAGGAACAAAATAATATTAATTGCTAGAAAAATTATGATAACAAAATTATTAATAGATTTAATTATTAACAGTAGCTTTTTTAAATGTGACAACAAATACCGTTTCTAAGCCGGGCCTTTTGAAGACAGGGCTGTTGGGGTCATGATTTTCTTTGCTGGATTAACCTTTCCACATATATAAATGTGATTTTTGAATTATGCTTTGTTTTTATATGTGTTTATGTAGTCTTTGAAGAAATTAAACAATACGTTTAAATGAACAAAAAAAGAAATACAAATTGCTAAATTAATTAACTAAATGGTTAAAGAATAAAACAGGTACAATGGTAGCTTTGTTTAAAAATTTAATTATAATATTTCATTTCTAAATCTCTAATTATGTACTAATTACATTTACAGTTTTCTTTTATTACCTGTTTTATTTTTTTTTTCAATCTCTCTCTAATATTTTCACAAATATGAATAAGTCCTATTATTTTGTATGAATTGTATATTAATAATATTTTACAAAAAGAAATGCAATATCAAAAGCACATGACATACAATCTAATGAAATACATTGTACAATTAAAGTATAATAATTGTTCCATTAGCACAAAAGCAATTAGATGAATTAAAACATATCATTCTATTATAATGTAGACACCAACTCTTTTTAATGCATCTTAAAATAGAAAATCGTTAATTTTTTTAACTGGATTCATCGTTTATTTAACGTCAACGTTAAATTCGTTTACATCTTTAATATCGTTTATTTAATATATTCATTCATCAATTAGTTGGTAATCCAAAAGCCCGTTGAATGCAGATCAGCGCACGACGACCCATCAAAGTTAGCGGAAGAAACATTTTTTTCTGTATCCTGGAAACACCGTGAACAAGTTCAATTAAACAAATGGCGTTCTTTAAGCGTGGATGGTTCGATGAACGAACGAACGAACAGTGGATAAAAAGAGTTCAATGTGGAACACACTCAACAGATGGTAATTCCCTCAGGAAAAAAAAAAAAATCCTAAATTTAGGCCTAAGCACGCGTGTTGCAACAGCTAGTTACTCATGAACGCAGATGTTCAACGCCAATAGTTTTATTTTATTTCGGTTTTTTGCGGGACTGGATTTTTTTCTTCTTCCTTTTCTGAGGGTAGTGGTTCGTAAACTGTTTTGTTTTAAGAAAATTCTGACACAATGCAACTTAACTCTTTTCGAACATTTGGTATTGGAGCGGAAAGATAAGGTTGCATCGGACCTTTTGAAGGCACAGTTGTTAGGCTCTGGATTTTTTTTTTTTTTTGCTCTATGATCCTTTCCACATATCCAATTGTCATTTTTGAATTATGATTTGGTTCTTATCTATATTTATATAGTCTTGAAGAAATTAAACAATACCTTGGAATTAATAAAAAATAAGGATTATTAATTGCTAGATTAATGTCATTAACTAAATGATTAATAGAAAAAGCCGAGAGTACAACAGTAGTTACTTTCCAAATGTAATTAGTGTATTTAATTTCTAAATCTTTAAACCTTTACTAATTACATTTACAATTATTTCGTGCTTGTATTAATCCCTGATTAATATTTCAACAATATAAGAATTGATTGCATTACTTTGTAGTAATATTTCAGTTGTTGCTTACTTATATTTACCAAAGAAAAGCATATGTATCGTAATACACGACATACAATCTTAATCAAATACATAGTCAACTGGACATAACAATCTCGTTTAGATAAATGGCTTAAATTATTTTTGTTCAAAAGCAAATAATTGTTATAATGAAGTTTGTAATTCCTCTGTACTTGCAAATATATCCAATTGCTAATTTTGATTTCTGTTTTGGTTCTTATCTAAGTTTATGTAGTCTTTGAACAAATTAAACAACACATTGGAATTATCAAAAGAAAAAAAATTACATTAAATGGTAGAATAATGTGATTAACTAAATGTTTCACAGAAAAAAACAGGTTCAATAGTACCTTTTTTCAAAAAATTTATTTAAAATATTTCAATTATAAATCCCTAAGTATGTACTGATTACATTTACAGTTTCCTGTTATTTCCTTTTTTTTTTCAATTCCTCACTAATATTTTAACAAATATGATTAAGTTATATTGTCTTGTTTGAATTGTTGATTAATGACATTTTACAATGAGAAATACAATACATCATAACACATGACATACAATCGTAATCAAATACATCGTACAATTAATGTATAATAATTATTCCATTAACACAAAGCAGTTGGATCAATTAAAACTTATCATTTTATTATATTGTAAACCCACATCTTTTTTAATGCATCTTTTAAAAATAGGAAACGTTATTTTTTTAACTGGATTCAGCGTTTATTTAACGCCCAATCTGCACGTATATCGGAAACATCCATTCATCAATTAGTCGGTAATCCGAAGCCCGTTGAACGTATATCGCCCACGACGACCCATCAAATTAGCGGAAAAAACAATTTTTCTGTATCCTGGATACACCGTGAAGAAGTCCAATTAAACAAACGGCGTTCTTTAAGCGTGGATGGTTCGAAGAACGAACAAACGAGGAGTGGATAAAAGAGTCCCCATGGAACAAGCTGAACAGATGGTAATTCCTTCAGCAAGAAATAAAAATTACCTAAATTTAAGCCTAACCAGGCATGTTGCTGCAGCTAGTTACACAAGAACGCAGATGTTCAATGCCAATAGTTTTATTTTATTTCGATTTTTCTTCAGGACTGAATTTTTTTTTCTTCTTCCTTTTCTGGTGGTAGTGGTTCGTAAACTGATTTGTTTTAAGAAAATTCGGAACACAAAGCAACTCAACTCTTTCGAACATTTGGTATTGTAGCAGAAAGATAAGGTTGCGTCCGGACCTTTTGAAGTCAGGAGTGTTGTGCTCATGATTTTCTTTGCTGTCTGATATATTCCATATATCGAATCGGGATTTTGGATTGTACATAAGTTCTTATCTATATTTATGTAGTCTTGAAAGATTTAAACAATACGTAAGAATTATCAAAAATAAAAAATTAAAATATTAATTGCTAGAATAATGTGATTAACTAAATGGTTGATAGAAAAAAATAGGTACAGCAGTAGTTTTTTTTTTCCAAATATAAATGTCTTTTAAATCTATTTTTCTTTTTTATTTAATCTAAGCGACAATATCCATATTCAGATTGATTATAGTAATTAAAGTCCTACTCTTAAAATACTGTAAGAAAAAAATACACTCTTCGCACTGAGATCAAATTCAAGCATTAGTGAAAAAATATTGTTATGGAATCAAAATTATTAGTAAAAATTATCAATATCAATCGTTTGTTTCTGCTTTATCATTTCAAATATTATTTTCATCAAAATCAGTCCAGCAGCTTAGTAAGTGTTTAATGACAAACACATGTGCAAATAATTATATTTATATAAAGATATATCAATTGCAGCGCCGTCTACAACGTCCAATTGTGAATCTAATCCGACCAGGGACCCACTCAAACACACAAAAACCAATCATCAACATCAATCGGTCAAATCTAAATTTTCACATAATTTTTATAACTTTTTGCAACAACCAATCTCAATCACAGATAATTCAATCAATTCTAACAACAATTAACGTATAATAATTTCCCATTAACACAAAACAATTAGATCAAAGAAAACCTGTTGTTTTTATTATAATGCAGAGCCACAATCTTTATTTTTTTTAATATATCGTAAAATAGAAATCTATTTTTTTAACTGGATTCATCGTTCATTTAACGCCCAATTTGCACGTATATCGAAACATCCATTCATCAATTAGTTGGTAATCCAAAGCCCGTTGAATGTATATTAGCGCACGACGACCATCGAGTTAGCGGAAGAAACAACTTTTCTGTATCCTGGATACACTGTGAACAAGTCCAATTAAACAAATGGCGTTCTTCAGAGCGGATGGTTCGAAGAACGAACAGTGGGCAAAAGAGTCCCCATGGAACACGCTGAACAGATGGTAATTCCCTGAGAAAAAAATTACATTAAATTTAAGTCTAACCAGGCGTTCTTGCAGCAGCTACTTACACAAGAACGCAGATGTTCAAGGCCAAAAGTTTTATTTTATTTCGGTTTTTCTTCAAGACTGAATTTTTTCTTTCCTTTTCTAATGGTAGTATGTTCGAAAACTGATTTTTTTTTAAGAAAATTCGGAAGACAATAATACTCAAGTCTTTCGAACATTTGGTATTGGAGCGGACAGATAAGGTTGCGTCGGACCCCTTTGAAGGCAGAATTGTTGTTGCTCAAGATTTTTCTTTCCACTCTGATCCTTTCCATATATTCGAATTGCGGTGTTAGAATTATATTTTGGTTGTTATCTACATTTATGTAGTCCTTTAAAGTATAAACTGCATATTTTGGGATTATCAAAAGCAAAAAAAAAAATAATAACCAATAATAATAAGAATTGATAGATTAATGAAGTTAAAGTTATCAAGATTAGCGGAAGAAACAATTTTTCTGTTTTCGGGTGCACCGTGAACAAGTCCAATTAAACAAATGGCGTTCTTAGAGCAAAACAGAAGGTTTGAAGAACGAACAGTGGGTGAAAAGAATCCCCATGGAACACGCTGAACAGATGGTAATTCCCTGAGAGAAAAAAATCCTAAATTTAGGCCTAACCAGGCGTTGCAGCAGCTACTTACACAAGAACGCAGATGTTCAACGCCAATAGTTTTATTTTATTTCGGTTTTTCTTCGGGACTGATTCGAATTTTTTCTTCTTCCTTTTCTGATGGTAGTGGTTCGTAAACTACTTTTATTTGAAGAAAATTTGAACACAATGCACCAACTGTTACGAACATTTGGTATTGGAGCGGAAAATAAGGTTGCGTCGGACCGTTTGAAGGCAGAGTTGTTGTTGCTCATGATTTTATTTGCTTTCTGATCCTTTCCATATTCAGTTGTGATTTTTGATTTATGCTTTTGTTCTTATCTACATTTATGTAGTCCTTAAGATATTAAATAATACGTTGGAATTATCAAAAGCAAAAAATAACTAATTATTCTAACTAATTGCTTGAGTAATATGATTAACTAAATGATTGTCAAAAAGAAATCGGTACAACAGCAGCTTTTTTTTCCATATATATTGAAAAGTTTATTTCTAAATCTGTAAATCGGCAGAATGATTATAATTAATGTCCCACATTCAAAATGACATAATAAACAAACACTCGTTCCAATGAGTACCAATTTGAACTGAAGATACTTCAAGAAGGGGGAAATGTTACGACATCAAAAACAGTTCCAAAGTGTATAAATTATGGCGTTGTAAGGGACATGAATAATGGGAATTTGGTTCAAAGTGATATTTTTTGAATCGAAATTAAAAATGTATTTTGCATGAGTGCACATTAAAACCAAATGTAGTGTTCAATGCGCTTAATTGTTTCCGGGTTTTTGTGGGAAAAAATGACTTCAAGTCAATCAACAGTTGTGACACTGTTAGTGGAAAAATCTATTCACCACGGCAACGTCATACCATTTTGTTTCCGTTTTATTATTTTCACAAGTTATAAGCTAAATTTTGTCATACTTATGCAAAACCTTGCACCAACTCATCTCAATCAAAGCATAATTGAAACAACCTAACAAATAAATAACGTATATAATTGTTTGATTAACATAAAACAATTACATCAATTAAAACTTATCATTTCATTATAATGTAAAGACACACTCTTTTTTTAATGCATCTTAAAATAGAAAACGTTATTTTTTTTTTTTTGATTCAGTGTTTATTTAACGCCCAGTTTGCACCTATATCGAAACATCCATTCATCAATTAGTCCGTAATCCAAAGCCCGTTAAATGTATATCAGCGCACGACGACCCATCAAGTTAGTGGAAGAAACAATTTTTCTGTATCCTGACACACCGTGAACAAGTCCAATTAAACAAATGGCGTTCTTTGCTGGATGGTTCGAAGAACGAACGAACGAACAGTGGATAAAATAGTCCCAATGGAACACGCTGAACAGATGGTATTCCCCTCAGAGAAAAAAATTACCTAAATTTAAGCCTAACCATTCGTGTCGCAGCAGCTAGTTACACAAGAACGCAGATGTTCAACGCCAATAGTTTTTCTTCAAGACTGAAGTTTTTTTCTCTTCCTTTTCTGATGGTAGTGGCTCGTAAACTGATTTGTTTTAAGAAAATTGAACACAATGCAACTCAACTGTTTCTGAACATTTGGTATTGGTGGAAAGATAAGGTTGCATCGGACCTTTTGAAGGCAGAGTTGTTGGGTTCAATATTTTCTTTGCTGCCTGATCCTTTTTATATATCCAATTGCTATTTTTGATTTATATTTTATGTTCTTATCGATATTAATGTAGTTTTTAAGGTATTGAACAATACGTTGTAATTGTCAAAAAAAGTAACATTAATTGCTAGAATAATGTGAATAACTAAATGGTTAATAGAAAAAGAAAAAGAAAACAATATTTTTTCCAAATATAATTAGCATATTTTGTTTCTAAATCTGTAATTCTAGAGGGTGATTATAATTAAAGTCCTACTTTCACTATTCTGTTAAAAAAGAACCAGTCACAATGAATTCAAATTAACGTACATGGTATAGTAATACATGGTATAGTAGTGTATTTATAGATGGTGCAGTAAGGGGTAGGAAGAAAGTGAATTCGGCTGCCATTGATATTTTGAATCGAAATTTCAGCGTAGTTGGTATGAGAGCTGCACATTAAACCAACTATAGTGTTTAATGTACTTGAGTGTGCTTTTTTTTTATGGAAAATATAACTTCCAAGTCACTCAACAGTTGTGACACTGTTAGCGGAAAGCCCATCCACCACGGCAAGGTCATACCAAATTGATAGGAAAATCGGTGGAACTTTTATTATGCCATAACGTTTCTCCATTCTTCGTGTATCGTCTGTTCAAACTAGAATTCATTGTCACGAGTGGTCCTTTTTCCAGCATTTTGAAAGTGGCATTATAATCACCCTGTATACTAATTACATTTACGATTTACTTTTATTTCGTGTCTTTTTTATCCCTGATTAATATTAAAAAAATTGATAAAATTTTATTTTTGTTTGAATATTTCAATTGTTACGGAATATATTTTACAAAGTGAAATGCAATACATCATAACACATGACATACACTCATCACCAAATACATCATCAACTGAACGTAACTATCTCGTTCGGATAACTGAGCAAAATTATATTAGTTCTAAGCAAATAGTTGTTATAATGAAATTTGCAATTTCTCTGTCATTGCAAATATTAACTAAATCGATATAATACTTCATATTTGAAGTAGGGATTTATTGCATCGCTTTAAATTTAACACATATTGCTTTCTGTTATTTAATAATTTTTTATCGAAATATCTGAGATTCAGTGGAAATTTTGAAAGCAAATTTAATTATCTATTGACGCTATTCTTTGAACAATTACAATTTTACGAGTTTCTAAAAACAAGAATGGAAAATCTTGACTTCTATCCATCACAACATTCTATTAAGAATCAAAATGGCGATTTTAATGAGTATTAATTTTAAGAAAGATTAAAATATCTTAACTTTATCTATAGTTTAGAATTTTTATAGTTTCAGAAAATCATGAATAATTTGAAGAGGCTCATCATTTTAAAAATAAATACATTTAAAATCAGTATGCATGTGTAAAAAAGTAAATAAATAGTTATATATAGATGCTGACTATCGATTTTAATCAAAAGTCTTTAATTTTATTTTTAATAAAATACTTTCTTCGAATATTCAGACTTGCAATATTCTAATTCCCAAAGAACTTCAAAAGGAGTACTATTTGTGTGTGTTAATTTAACAAGAACCAAAAATAGTTTTTTGGATTTCTTAAGACTGATTGTCTATTATTTGAAATGATTCATTCTCAGGTTTTTGAAATGAATTTAGAGAAAAAAATTAAGCAATCTTAATCAAACGAATATATCAGTTTTATAACCTCTACTTGAAAGAAACAAGAACAAACTTGCTGTAACCATTTAAAAAAATGTTAGCTCGTGACTCAATGGCAACAGGCACCGCTCTGGACCATTTCGGCTGCGATTCAACCCACTGACGATTTGGTTGTAGACACTGTTTCCAAAAACGAGGAGGCTCGATGGCGTTTGTGATGTTTAGAATCTTGCCTCGTTAGTCGCACTGTGGCCACATTTAGTCGCAAATGTGAGTTAGCTCTCCTAAAGGTACTCCCGGAAGACCCTGTCCTACTTCTTCAGCGACACGAAGAAAAAAACCAGACTTCTACCTACGGTAGTTTCATCAGAACAACAGTTGTCCTCCTTACTCTCCTTCTGTGAGATGGGTTCATAGACTTGGTCTAGGTGTTGCTGTCGACAAACTGAGATCAGAAACAACAGTAAATGTTTGGGTATTTAATATAATAATATTATGTCTCAGTTTGATCATTCCATATATCCCAACTAAAAAAAGAATAAATAATTTTAATTTTTCAAAGAACAAAACTAGCTATAACTTTAACATTTTAACATTTCAACATTTCAAAACTTGGAACAAATTAAAAAAAAAAATGTCAACCACCAATACTTCTAATAATTCGTTTATTTATTAAAAATTAATAATAATAAATATTCTTTTAATTTCTTTTTTGAATGAAATGTCTTTGTTGTGCATGATTCGGACTCGTTCTCAAAATTGCAGTATGGTAAATTTAAGTAATGAAAACAAATAATTTGACATTTTTATTGCACTTAAATTAATGTCATTTTCAATAATGTAATTCCTTGGTACAGCACAACTAAAGTAGTTGAATTAGAAAAATAATTAGATCTACTGTTTATTACAATAGAAAGTGCAAATCTAATTTAAATTTTAGCTAAGTATTTCATTATTTATGTAATTATCGAGCGTAATTAAAATGATAAAGTTTATCTTTAAAATTTCATACATACATTTGAAGGCCCTTAAATTTATGACGTTTGACATTTTGAAAGCACTTAAATTAATGACATTACCAAAATGTAATTCCATGGTACAGAGTAACCAAAGTAGTTAAATTAGAAAAATGACTAGATCTACTGTTTAGAACAATAAAAAATGTAATTCTAATTTTAAGTTTAGCTATGTATTTTCACTATTTATGCAATTGTTCAGCATAATTGAAATGATAATGTTTATCGTTAGATTTCATGCATACATTTGAAATACATGACATTTAAATACATGACATTTGACGTTTTGAAATCACTTAAATTAATGGCATTAACAATAATGTAATACCGTGGTACACCTTAACGAAAAAGTTTTAGGACAATAAGAAATTTAATTTAATTTCAATTTTTTTCTAAATATTTCAATATTTTTCGAATTGCAGAGCATAACTGAAACGATATTGTTTGTCTTTAAATTTCATATGCGTTGCTATCATTTATTTAATAATTTTTTTTTATCAAAACATCTGGAGTTTTGTGATAATTTTGAAAGCAAATTTAATAATTTAGAAATTGAACCTTTAGAAAATATTTTGGTTAATTGGTTTGCTTTTGACATTTTACGTTCATTTTATTCACACGAGGGCTGAACAGATCAGGAGTTACAGTTTAAAGTGGATTCTGAACACTAACAAACACCCATGCCACCACCAGTATTCAAACCTGATGCAAAAATTTGTTGATTGGTTTGGTTTGTTGCTCGACGTTCATCTTGCGCACACGAGGGCTAATCAGACAGGGACCTACAGTTTAAAGATCACAGTAAAAATTATCAAACATACATGCTACTACAATGACTCGAACCTTAAGCAAACGTTTTGTTGAAGAAAAAGTGAGAAAATATAATCATCAATAAAAGTATTAAAGAAAACCTTAAAAGATGAAATTTATTTTCTGTTTTTATTCCCTTTAATTTAAATATAATATATATAAATATTTTAATTTATTCTTCTGAAATTCTTCTTTGGATCTTTTTTAATGGTTCAATCTTTCTTCAAGAACGAATGGGTTTTTGGTTATTTTCTACTTTCAGTTAATGGAATAAATTTTAACCAATAATTATTTCTTCTCAACAGAACATTCGCTTGAGCAGGGATCAGTCAAACATGTATAGGAAAACCATTTTTAGAGCACACGGTTCTGTCGTAGTATCAATTTTCAATCTTCTCTCCAACGCTTAAAATATCCGGGATTTCTGTGGCTCTTTGCAGTAACTTCACGTTATAAATGATGGATCAAATATCCCAACACGTTTGTTTAATTTTACTTTAAATTAGTTTCTCAACGCTTAATCTGCAATCTGCTTTAAATGGTAGTTAACATTTTATGATTTCGATTTAAAATCATTTCTGTTAATTGGGTTGAAACATACGAAATAGTTTTTTTTTTTTTTATGTGTTAATTTTCTCTTCCTCTTTTATTGTCAATTTAGATATTTAATAATATATAAAATAAATACAACCATTTTTACCATTAGGATGCATACACACATCATCCATTACCAGCAGACATCAGCATTTGCAGTATTACTAAAATTTAATGTATATAAACATAAACAGTATTAACCTGTATATTTCATGCTCATACCTAATATACTTTGTAAAAGTATTAAATAAATCCTCAAAAACATGAATTTAATTTTCTGATTTTTATTCATTTTATTTTATATATAATATATTTTTTCTAAATTATTCACCTGAAATTCTCCCTTTGAACGTTTAAATGGTTCAATCTTTCTTTTAGTACGAATGGGTTTTTGGTTATTTTCTGCTTTAAGATAAAGGAATAAATTTTAACCAATAATTATCTCTTCTCTACAGAATATTCGCTTGAGCCGGGATCAGTCAACACAAGTATAGGAAAACCATTTTTAGGGGGCACACGGGTCTGTCGTGGGATCCATTTTCAATCATCTCTCCAACGCTTAAAATATGCGGGATTTCTGTGGCTCTTTGCAGTAACTTCACGGTATAAATGATGGGCCAAATATCCCAACACGTTTGTTTAATTTTACTTTAAATTAGTTTCTCAATGCTTAATCTGCAATCTGCTTTAAAAGGTAGTTAACATTTTATGATTACGATTTAAAACCATTTCTGTTAATTGCGTTAAAACAAACTAAATAGTTTTTTATATGTATTGTTATTTTCTCCCTCCTTAAGTGTCAATTTAAGAACTTAATAATATATACGAACAAATAGACACTATTTTTACCATTATGATGCATATACTTCATCCATTACCAGGTGGGATTGATAGCCGGGTGGCCAGCGTTCTGGTGCTCGATACCGCAGTTATCGGGTTCGAGTCACGTTGGTGCCATGCATATTTGCAGTGGTTCGAATCCACTTTTAAACCGTAGGTTCCTCTCTGTTAACCCCCGTGTGCATAAGATGACGTAGAGCGATAAACCGAACCATCCATTACCAACAAACATCAGCATTTGCAGCATTTCAAAATTTGATTTCTACAAATCTAAGGATTATTAACCTGTATACTTCATGTGTATTCCTTGCTTTTAAAATTACCTTTTGAATTTTGCTGTACATCTGTTAAGATGGAAATCCTAAAGAATCTACTCTAAATCTCTTTTACCATTATAAACAACATCAGCAGGCGCCTAATTTATAAATCTTAAAGGTTCACAGAAAAAGTTATGCTAAATACAGAAACACACATCAATTTATTGTGTTTCCATGAAATTTCATCAATTTGAGTGTGTTTCCATACTTATTCAGAATTCTGTAGTGGTTCCTCTAATGCAAAACGATTCTTTCTCTAGTACATTCAACGCCAGTTGTCTTTTGATTTTTCAATGTATTACGTTTTTAATATATATATATATATACATATGGTTTCGTTTGCCGCTCTACGCTCATTTTGTATACACTTTATGCTAACCAGGCCGGGATTTATAGTTTGAAGTGGATTCGAACCACTAACGAACAACCATGAAACCGTCAGGATTCAAACCGAAAACCAACATTTTGTTGAAGAAATAGACAAAATATTATCATCAATAAAAGTATTAAATCTGTAAAAATAAAAATTAATATTTTTACAGATTTAATACTTTTATTGATGATAATATTTTTTCTGTTTTTCATTCCATCTAATTTAAATTTATTTTTTTTAAAATTATTCTTCTGAAATGCTTCTTTGAACCTTTAATGGTTCAATCTTTCTTCCAGTACGAATGGGGTTTTGGTTATTTTCTACTTTCAGTTAAGAGAACAAATTTTAACCAATAATTATCTCTTCTCTACAGAACATTTGCGATTTCGCTTGAGCTGATCAGTCAACACAAGTATAGGAAAACCATTTTTAGAGCATACGGCTCTGTCGTGGGATCAATTTTCAATCTTCTCTCCCATGCTTAAAATATCCAGGATTTTTGCGGCTCATTCCAGTAATTTCACGTTATAAATGGCGGGCCAAATATCCCAACAAGCTCGTTTAATTTTACTTTAAATTAGTTTATCAACGCTTAAGCTGCAATCTGCTTTAAAAGTAGTTAACATTTTATGATTACGATTTAAAATCATTAATGTTAATTGCGTTAAAACAAACTAAGATTTATTTTATTTATTAATTTCCTCACCCTTTTTATTGGCAATTTAAGTATTTAATAATATATACAAATAAATACCAACCATTTTTACCATCAGGATGCATACACATCATCCATTACCAGCAGATATCAGCATTTGCAGTATTACTAAAATTTGATTTATACAAACATAAACAATATTAACCTGTACACTTTATGCTCATACCTAATATACCTAGTGCATATACATATACATATGCACATATGTAAATATATGCATATTAGTTATATATTTATGCGTATTCCTAATATACTTATTTAGCCCAGCATTTAAAACAACCTTGATTTTGCTGTACATCTGTTTAGCGAAAATCTGAAAGAAACTACTGTAAATCTTTTTTATTATTATAAAAATCAACAGAAGCCTAATTTATAAAGCTTATATATTCACAGAAAGCCTAAGAGGTTCACAGAAAACATTTGCTAAATACACACCCACATCAATTTCATTGTGTTTCCGTGAAACACGTGAAAATTTACTTGTTCAGAGTTCTGTTGTTGCTCTTGTTATGAGAAAATGATCGTTATCTAGTACATTCTACGTCAGTTTCCTTTGATTTTTCAATATACAGTGTATTTAATATATATATATATACACTCAAGAGACAAAACATTATGACCACCTGCCAATAACGAGTTGGCCCACCTTTGGCGCGCAACACAGCTTCAACCCGCCTTTGGCATGGATGCCACAAGTCCTTGTTAGATGGCCAGAGACAGATTGTACCAGATGTTTAAGCAACGATCACGCAAATCCGTGATATTGCTAATTGATGGTCTTTGAACTCTGAGCTGTCGTCCCAGGACATCCCAAATGTGTTCTATGGGATAGAGATCCGGTGAGTTAGGCGGCCAGGACATTAACTGGAATTCAGCATCATGTTCCTGGAACCACTCCAACGCAATTTTAGCCTTTTGTGACAAGGGGCGTTGTCCTGTTTGAACATTCCATTTCCAGATGGAAAAACAGAGGCCATGTAAGGGTGCAACAGGTCCGCAATGATGTTCGGATACCCTGTAGCATTCATGGTCTGCTCTACCACAACCACGGGTCCCAGACACGATCAAGAGAACGTCCCTCAAAGTGTAATACTTCCACCACTGGCCTGTGAATGACCTACTGTACATTGAGGGAGCAACTGTTCGCCTGGAATACGGCGTTTGTTTAATTTTACTTTAAATTACTTTCTACGGGGTTATTCTGCAATCTGCTTTAAAAGGTAGTTAACATTTTATGATTACGATTTAAAATCATTTCTGCTAATTGCGTTAAAATAAACTAAAAAAAAATGAATTTTATGTGTTATTTTTATATCCCCCTTTAATTGTCAGTTTAAGTATTTAATAACATATACAACTAAATGACAACCATTTTTTACCATTAGATGCTTTTTATTTCTATTCCATAATCAGCAAACATCAGCATTTGCAGAACATTCGCATTACAAAAATTTGATTTATACATATATAAGCAATATTAACCTGTATAATTCCTGATCATACCTAATATACCAGGTGTATATACATATACATATGTACATATATAAATATAGAATACATACATAGATATATACTTATACGTATACCTAATATACTTTTAACGCTTTGCATTTGAAAAAGTACCTTGATTTTGTTGTAAAATCAGTTTAGCTGAAAATCCCAATGCAACTATTCTAAATCTCTTTAAGAACTATAAAAATCAGCAGAAGTCTGATTAATAAAGCTTATATATTTCACAGAATAGCTTATAGGTTTGCAGAAAATTATGCTAAATACACACACACTTCAAGTTCATTGTGTTTCCACGAAGCACGTGTAAATTTATTTGTTCAGAGTTCTGTAGTGGTAATTATTATGCAAAATGGTCGCAAATATGTAACCATTTGTCATAATTTGTAAAGATAACAAATAATGAAAATGGTTATCTAGTACATTCTACTAAGTCAGTTGTATTTGATTTTACAATATGCAGTGTTTGTAATACATATATAAATTCGTTTTGGTTTGTCTCTTTACCGTCATTTTGTGTACACTTTATTCTAATTAGCCCGGGACCTACAGTTTAAAATACACGCCTAGAAATTATTTGTGCTAGTAATTATTCATGACTGTGCCCGAATTTTAACCCAAACATTGGTTGGATAAAAAGTGATAAAATATTATAATAAATAAAAGTATTAAAATGAATCCTTAAAAACATGACATTTATTTTCTATTTTTGATTACTTTAAATTTAAATATAATATATTTTTAAATTATTCACCTGAAATTCTTTTTGCATCTTTAATAGTTCAGTCTTTCTTCACGTACGAATGGGGTTTTGGTTGTTTTCTATTTCAGTTAACGGAATAAATTTGAACCAATAATTATCTCTTCTCTACAGTACATTTGCGATTTCGCTTGAGCCGGGATTAGTCAACACAAGTATAGGAAACCATTTTTAGAGCACACAGCTCTTGCCGTGGGATCAATTTTCAATCTTCTCTCCAACGCTTGAAATATCCAGGATTTCTGCGGCTCTTTTCCAGTGATTTCACATTATAAACGATGAGCCAAATATCCTAACAAGTTTGTTTAATTTTAGTTTAAATTAGTTTCTTAACGCTTAAGCTGCAATCTGCTTTTAAAAGGTAGTGAGCATTTTATGATTACGATTTAAAATCATTACTGTTAATTGGTTGAAAGAAACTAAGTAGTTTCTTGTGTATTATTATTCAATTTTCCTTTAATTGTCAGTTTGAGTATTAAAATATAGACTAATAAACAGAAGTAATTTTTACCATTAGAGGCATAATCTCATCTATAACAAGTTTGTTTAATTTTACTTTAAATTAGTTTCTCAACTTTTAAGTTGCAATATGATTTTAAAGGATGATGACGATTTAAAAATCAATTTTGAAATTGATTTTAAAACAAACTAAATAGTTGTTTTATGTATTGTTATTTTGTTCTTCTTTAATTGTCAATTTAAGTATTTAAACATATACACAAATGAATAGCAACCTTTTTTACCATGATGATTCATATACCAATACCACTAAGCAACATCATTTGCAGCATTACAAAAAATTGATTTATACAAACATAAATCAATATTAACATGTAAACTTCATGCTATACCTTTACATTTAAAACTATCTTGATTGATGGATATCCCAAAGGAACTACTCTACATCTCTTTTTAGTATTATAAAAATCCACAGATGTATATATATATATATATACATACATATATATATTATTTTTGCAATATGTGCTGTTATATATATATATATATATATATGGATATATATATATATATATATATATATATATATGTTTGGTTTGGATTGCCGCTGTATGCTAATTTTGTGCAGACCTTATGGCAATTAGATCGCGACCTATAGTTTAAAGTGGATTATGAATCACCTAACAAACATCCATGCCACTGTCATGGTTCGAATCTTAAGCAAAATTTGTTGAATAAAAACTGATAAAATATAATCATAAATAAAAATAATAAAATCCCTAAAAATATGAATATTATTTTTTGTATTCGATTCCCTATAATTTAAACAAAATATATATATTTTTAAATTATTCACCTGAAATAATTCTTTGGATCTTTAATGGTTCAATCTTTCTTCCAGTACGAATGGGTTTTTGGTTATTTTCTACTTTCAGTTAACGGAATAAATTTTAACCAATAATTATCTCTTCTCTACAGAACATTCGCTTGAGCCAGGATTAGTCAACACAAGTATAGGAAAACCATTTTTAGAGCACACGGCTCTGACGTGGGATCAATTTTCAATCTACTCTCCAGAGCTTAAAATATCCGGGATATCTGTTGCTCTTTCCACTAATTTCACGTTATAAATGATGGGCCGAATATCCCAACAAATTTGTTTAATTTTACTTTAAATTAGTTTCTCAACGCTTAAGTTGCAATCTGATTTAAAAGGTAGTTAACCTTTTGTGATTGCGATTTAAAATCACTTCTGTTAATTGCGTTAAAAAAACTAAATATTTTTAATATGTATTATTATTCTCTCCGCCTTAAATGTCATTTTAGGTATATAATAATATATACAAATAAATAGCAACCATTTTTTACCATTAAGATGCACATACTTCTCATTCATGATCAACATCAGCATTTGTGGTATCAGAAAATACCTGTATACATCTTAAGATGGTGTGTTGCGCCAATGATGATGATACTTCTTATGTTTAAAACTACCTTGATTTTGCTGTACATTTGTTAAGATGGAGATCCCGAAAGAAATTATTCTAAATCTCTTTTAGTATTATTAAAATATTAGCAGATGTTAATGCATAAATCCAATAGGTTCAAAAGAATTATGCTAAATACAACCACACGCATCAATTTCATTGTTTTTCCATGAAGAGCATGAAATTTACGTGTGTAGTGAATTCTGTCGTGGCTCTTCTTGTTGACGTGTAGTGAATTCTTGTCGTGGCTTACGAAGAATGGTTGTTTCTCTGGTACATTCCACCTTAATTGTCTTTGATTTTGAAATATGAATTGTTTTTGTAAGATATATGTATGTGTATATTTGGTATAGTTTGTCGCTCTACGATCGTTATTTGTACACTTTAGGTTTACTAGACCGGGAGCTTCAGATTATAGTGGATTGCGAATCATTAACAAACATCAATGCCACTGCCATTTTACCAACCTAAAGCAAACATTTAGTTGAAGCGATGAAATATTATCATAAATAAAAGTATTAAATCTATTTAGTTTTTCTGCTTTTAAATTTAAATATAATATTTTCTTTTAAATTATTCACTTGAAATTCTTTTTGCATCTTTAATGGTTCAATCTTTCTTCACGTACGAATGGGTTTTGGTTTTTTTCTATTTTCAGTTAACTGGAATAAATTTTAACCAATAATTATCTCTTCTCTACAGAACATTTGCTTGAGCCGGGATTAGTCATCACAAGTATAGGAAAACCATTTTTTAGAGCACGCAGCTTTGTCGTGGGATCCATTTTCAATCTTCTCTCCAACGTTTAAAATATCCAGGATTTCTGCGGCACTTTCCAGTGATTTCGTTATAAATGATGGACAAATATCCTAACAAGTTTGTTTCATTTCACTTTAAATTAGTTGCTCCAGGGTTAAGCTGCAATCTGCTTTAAAAGATAGTTAACGTTTTATGATTACGATTTAAAGTCATTTCTGTTAATTGCGTTAAAATAAACTAAATAGATTTTGTATGTGTTATTATTTTCACCCACTTTAATTGCCAATTTAATTATTTAATAATACATGCAAATAAGTAGCAACCATTTCTTCCCATTAGGATGCATATACTTCTCATTCATTACCAGAAAACATCAGCAATATTAGTCTCTACACTTCATGCGTATATATATATATAGATATATATATATATAGATAGATAGATAGAAAGATAGATAGATAGATAGATACCCATTCCTATACCTATATACATAAGCTACCTTGCATTTAAAACTATCTTAATTTTCTGTGCATCTCTTGAGCTGGAGATCCCAAAGAAATTACCTTAATTCTCTTTTATTCTTATAAAAAAATAAACAGACTGTTAATTTATAAATCTTATATGTTCACAGAAAACATTCTAAATAAATACACGCATCCATTTTATTGTGTTTTTCATGAAGCACATGCAAATTTACATTTACGTGTAGTGATTTTGCTGGTTATGCAAAATGGTAGTTTCTCTAGTACATTCTACATCAGTTATCTTTGGTTTGCAATATGCATTGTTTTTATTATATATATATATATATATATATGGTTTGCTTGTCTGCTCTATACTTTATGCTAATATAAAACCCACAGTTTAAAGTGGATGCCAAACCACTTTCTAACATCCATGGCACCGCCAGAATTCCAACCCGAAAAATTTGTTGAAACAAAAGTGATAAATATTATCATAAATAAAAGTATTAAAGAAATCTTTAAAACATGAAATTTATTTTCTGTTTTTATTCACTTTAATTTAAATATAATATATATATATATATATCTATATTTTAATTTATTCTTCTGAAATTCTTCTTTGGATCTTTTAATGGTTCACTCTTTCTTCAAGGACGAATGGGTTTTTGGTTATTTTCTACTTTCAGTTAACGGAATAAATTTTAACCAATAATTATCTCTTCTCTACAAAACATTCTCTTGAGCCGGGATTAGTCAACACAAGTATAGGAAAACCATTTTTAGAGCACACGGCTCGGCCGTGGGATCAATTTTCAATCTTCTCACCAATGCTTAAAATATCCTGGGATTTCTGCTGCTCTTTCCAGTAATTTCACGTTATAAATGATGGGCCAAATATCCTAATAGGTTTGTTTAATTTTACTTGAAATTAGTTTGTCACAGCTTAAGCTGCAATCTGCTTTAAAAGGTAGTTAGCATTTTAGTATTGCGATTTAAAATCATTTCTGTTAATTGCGTTAAAAAACTAAATAGTTTTTGTGCATTATTTTCTCTCCCTCTTTTTTTTTTTTTTCCAATTTAAGTATTTAATAATATATGCAAATAAATAGCAACCATTTTTGCCATGCATATATGCCGATGCATATACTACTCATCTGCTACAAGTGGCATTGATGGCCAGTGACTAGACCTCTAACGCTCGATACCATAGATTTCAGGTTCGAATCACGGCGGTGCCATGATTGTTTGCAATGATTCAGAATCCACTTTAAACTGTAGGTCCCTGTCTGTTTAGGTCTCGTGTGCACAAGATGACGTAGAACGATAAACCAAACCATTCATTACCAACAAACATCAGCATTTGCAGTATTTCAAAAATTTGATTTCTACAAACACAAGCAATATTAATGTATACTTCAAAGTATACCTGATACAGCTATGTATATATATATATATATATATACTATAGATGTGTACCTATGCATATGCTTAATATACGTTCATTTAAAACTGCCTTAATTTTTGCTGTACATGTGTTGAGCTGGAGATCCCAAAGAAACTATTCTAAATCACTTTTAGTATTAGAATAAAACGTGCAGATGCCTAATTTATAAATCTTATAGGTTCGCAGAAAGCACTATTCTAAATACACACTAACACGTACATGCACAAACATCAATTTTAATGTGTTTCTCTGAAGCACATGAAAATTTACGTGTAGTGAATTCTGATGTTGTTCTTGTTATGCGAAATGGTCATTTCTCTGTATATTCTACGTCAATTGTCTTTGTGTTTTTAAATATGCAGTGGTTTTGATATATATAAATATATATACTTGGTTTGGTATATCGCTCTAAGATCATTTTATTGGCATTTTATGCTAATTAGATCGGGACCTAAAGTTTAAAGTAGATTCTGAACCACTAGCAAACATCTATGACACCGCCATGATTTCTACCTAAAGTAAAAATTTTGTTGAAGAAAAAGTGATAAAATATAATCATAAATAAAAATATTAAATAAATCCTGAAAAACATAAAATTTGTTTTCCGTTTTAATTACTTTTGATATAAATATAATAATTTGTTTTAAATTATTCACCTGAAATTCTTCTTTGGATCCTATAGTTAAATTTTTCTTTCAGTACAAATGGGTTTTTGGTTATTTTCTACTTTCAGTTAACGGAATAAATTTTAACCAATAATTATCTCTTCTCTACAGACCATTTGCGATTCGCTTGAGCCGGGATCAGTCAAACAAGCATAGAAAAACCATTTTTAGGGCACACAGCTCTGTCGCGGGATCCATTTTCTATCTTCTCTCCAACGCTTAAAATATCAGGGATTTCTGCGCCTCTTTCCACTAATTTCACGTTATAAATGACTGGCCAAATATCCCAACAAGTTTGTTTAATTTACTTTAAATTAGATTCTCAACGCTTACGCTGCAATCTGATTTAATAGGAAGTTAACATTTTACGATAACGATTTAAAATCATTTCTGTTAATTGGTTAAAACAATCTTTTTTTTTTTACGTATTATTATTCTGTCATTATTTATTGGCAGTTTAAGTATTTAATAACACAGACAAATAACAAGATGTCATTTTTTGTCATTAGGATGCATATACTACTCATCCGTTTCCAGCAGACATCAGCATTTGCAGTATTACAAAAAATTTAATTTATACAAATATAAACAAGATTTACCTGTATACTTCATGCGTATATCTAATATACCTAATATATATACATATATATCTGTACTTATGGGTATGCCTAATATACTTAATATACCTTGCATATAAAACTACCTTGATTTTGCTGTACATCTGTTAAGATGGAGATCCGAAAGGAACTGCTCTCAATCTCTTTTAGTATTATAAAAAAATTATCAGATGTGGAATCTATTCATCTCATTGGCCCACAGAAATAATTATGATAAATACATACACACACATATGTCAATTTCATTGTGTTTCCATGCAGCACATGAGAATTTTAGTGTATTGAAATCTGTCGTGGTTCTTGTTATGCAAAATGATTGTTTATCTGGTATATTCTACGTCGGTTGTCTTTCATTTTAAAATATGCAATGTTTTATATATATATATATATATATATATATATATACAGGGAGAGATAGATAGGGTTGTTTTGGTACAAATGGTCGATAGAGGCAGGAGAAATTTAAAAGAAAACCCAAGTTATTCTTTTCTCAACATCTTTAATGTATATTATGCTCAATATTTACATTTACAAAATATAATTATAAGATTATTCAATTTTTAGAACGTTATATAACTATATAGAATCATTTTTTTCTTTTTTTACTTTTTCTAGAAGATTTAACACTTTTGAAAGCATGCTTTTTTTTTTACTTTGTAAGCGTTAAATCTTTTAGAAAGTTCTGGAAGGAAAGAAAATAAGAAAATATATTTCTATAACTAGAACTGGATTTTAGAATTATCTAGAATCTTTCTTATTTTTTCTTTCTAGAATTGTCTAGAAGGTTTAACACTATCAAGAAGCTCTCCATGAAACGCTCCACCTAAGAGCTCCATCACACTTTCAATCTTTCCCAGTTCAGACCAAAGAAATAAGGACGATTCCAGATAGTTCTACAACTTGAATTTGTTTTCAGAATTATCTAGAATCTCTTTCTTTCTAGAACTTTCTAGAAGGTTTACTTAAGACCTATCAAAGATCTATCCATGGAACGCTCCACTTGAGAGCACCACCACACCTCCAATCTCTCACAGTTCTGACCAAGTAAACACTAATTGATATTCTTAGTTGGAGATAATCTTCATGTACTGATTGTTGGCGGAACAAACGTGCCACGGAATATATCTACGTCTGTGGTCCTGGACTTCCATCATTTGGTGGATCTTTGATGCCATATAGATTCATTTCTAGAGAGTCGGATCAATCTAATATCTAGTCAACTTTAACCTCTCTTTTACAGGTAATTAGCTATTGCAATTAAATATATATCTCCTCACAGTCACACACAAATCTATGCATATATTTCTTTATATAAATATTTAATATATATATATATATAAATCTCTTTAGATAATTGGCGTTTTTAAAGTTAATATTTTAATGATTGAAGAAAGCAGAATGACACAACCACACACACATACAGTCTCGATCCATATACCAATCCACACACATACGTATAAATATTATATTTGGGGGTGTAATTCTGCTTTTTTCAATTAAAATGCTGCTTTTTCAAATATTTTATTTTGTCTGTCAAGCATCGGTGGTATTTGGACAAAATATTTCTTTTTAATCAGTGGCGACATCATTAAAATATTACGTGATTTTTTTCTAGTAATGCTGATTGCCAAAAGATGATAAAAATTAAAAATAAATGTTTGGTAAATATTGAAAAAATTTTATATGAATATTTGTCATTGAAAATGTTTTTTCAGCAATGTTGAATAAAAACAGTTTTGTTTGTAATTAAAACTTAAAAAAACCACACGATTAACGAACAAATTTTTATAAGTAATAAGGCCAAAAAAATTTCTCATTTAAAAATTTTTTTTTTTTTACAATATATACTTTTTTGGTGCGTGATTGGGTATTTCAACTGATTCATTTCGACAATAATGCTGAAAATTATCAAGCGACTATATTGCTTAAAACTGCATTTTTTTTTGTATATAGTGTACCTATCTTTAAGGCATATTTTATGTGTAAAATTAAATATTAAATTAATTAATAAGTTTTAAATTTGCTTAAAATATATTTAATAATCATTTTGCACATATATATTTTCAAAGCGAGTGTACGTTATTTTACCTAACTAAAATATAATAACAAACAAAATCAGCAGTCTTTTAACTTCAAGCAATCATTATTCATAAATCAGTAATCCCCAGGCTATAACGAGTTTGCACTAAAAGTTATCAAAAAATTATGATAAAAACCTCATAACCAGTTTCCGTTTCGCCAAGATTTCAATTACATTTTGGCGAAAAGATCAAAAATTTGCGAAAGATTTCAAAAATATAATGGCTAAATATTTTGAGCAGATATATTTTGCTTAGTAAATATAAGTTGTTTACTTTACAAAATGATAACAAGACACAAAATGACCAGTCTTTTAACCTAAAGCAATAATCATTTATTCAGATATTTCCAAGTTTACTATGATGAGCTTCCACTAAAAATATCGAAAAATTGTGATAAAACTTCTTAAATAGTTTAATTTTAGTCAAGGTTTCAATTAAATATTGTTTAACCAGCTTTACCTATATTTTACATAGCGAATCTACATTATTTTCCTAAAAAAAATAGCAAAAAAAAATCAGCAGCATTAAAGTTGTAATTAAAGTAAGATTCATGAAAGTGGCTTCGATCATTTTTTCACTTCAAGATTCCATAGCAGAATAAAAATTTAAAGAGACATGGCACTGTTGTTTTTTTATGATTATTATAAAATGTTTGAATAATTGTTTCACCTACATATTTACAAGGATGTGCAATTGTTTGCGGCATTATAAATTATAAATAAGGCTCAGACAACAGTGTACTAAACTTAAACAAGGTCTGGTCTTTTTTACCCCAGGCTCCTGTTTAAAATCTGGCTTCAGCATGGTTGTTTGAGAGTGGTGCAAAATACACGTAAAACTGTAGGTTCCTGAGAAAGACAACTTATGTCTCCTATTAATGTAACTGCTGTAAAGATTTAATGCATTTAAAGTAAAATTCATGAAAGTGACTTAAATCATTTTTGCACCTTAGGATTCTATATCAATATTATTATAAATAGACGTGATACCATTATTTTTTTATAATGATTATTAAAATTTTTTGTGAAAAGATCAAAAATTGGCGGAAAGATTTCAAAAATATATTGAATAAATATTTTGAGCTTATAAATTTTGTATAGCGTATCTTCGTTATTTTACCTAACTGAAAGATAACAAAAACATAATCAGCAATTTTTTAACCTTAAGCAATCATCATTCATAGATGAGAAAATACCAGATTTACTATGATGAGATTTCACTAACAGATATCGAAAAATTATGATAAAAATCTCATAACCAGTTTCCTTTTCGCCAAGACTTCATTTAAATATTGGTGAAAAGATCAAAAATTGGTGGAAAGACTTCAAAAATATATTGAATAAATATTTTGCACATATATATTTTGCTTAACGAATTTACTTTATATTACTTTTTTTGAAAGATAACAAGAAACAAAATGAGCTGTTTTTTTTTTACCTGCAGCAATCATCATTGATAAATCAAAAATTTCCAGGCTTACTATTGAGATTGAACTAAAAGATATCGAAAAATTACGATAAATTTTCCTAACCAGTTTCTGTTTCCCCAATATATCCATTAAATATTGATTAACCATAATTACATTTCAAATAATAATTAATATATATAACAATAAAGCAGAAAAGTATACGAAACATATAAATAACAAACTTTTCAATAAACTTAAAAAGCTATTAATTAGAGAAATAAACATAGTATTTTAAGCAATATAAATCGAACATAGAAAACTCAGTTAATGATGGTAATTTAATAATAGGTGACGTGTTTATATATAAAGTTAAATTACAAAAATCATGCTATTTTCAAATATTATATGTATAGAATTGTCCAATTATCTTTTAAAAGTCACAATCATTCGAGATGAATAGTTATTGTTTCATAAATTAATTACTTGGAATAGATAATCCCGTTGTTTCTATTGTCTAGTCCGGAGGAAATATTGAATATCATATTTGTTAAATATGTAAGTGGTTGTAAACATATGCTTTAGAAATTAATTAATAGCAAAATATATTTGTGTTGAATAAGTTTTATTTTTTCTGACTTTTAGAAATATATTTCTCGGTAATGCTGTTTAAATTTATTTTCATTTTAATTTACTATCATGGAATATAAATTGAGTGCTATTAAAACAAATTATATTTTATAAATAATGCCATTTCCTTTTTTAATTTTCATGTTTGTTAATGTATGAATTTTTAATAATACATTATTTTAAATGATAATTTCCATATTTAAAAATACTTATCTATAATGCATCTTTCATAAATGTGTCATTAAAATATAGTTTGTAAAGTATAATATTTGACTGTAGTATGTCCATTTTACAAAAGTTTTAGATAACAAATATTGTAATTAGGTTTGCATTATTCACATTATTTGTTTCAGTGTTGAAATGATACACTGACGGAAAAAAAAATCCCAACGTCCAGAAAAATTATGGTGGAGTAATGAAATTAGAAAATGCATCTGCCTAGTTAACATGTTTAATTGATTAAATGTTAAAGATCACAGGTTAATTTAAAATAAAAAAATGCACTTCAAATGTAAAATGATGTTACATTAAAAGCCGATGTAATCTCAGAATTTTGAATGCAAGTCTGCAAACGTGCATGCATTGTGTCATACATTGTTTCGAATGCCTTTTTGTGGTATGGAGTTACATGCTTGTTGTACTTGTTTTGTCAATATTGGGACAGCAGCTGTGGAGTTGCCGTCCAATTATATCCGATGCGTGCTCAATTGGAGACAGATCTGGTGATCTCATAGCAAGCCACGTTGCGTTACAACAGCGGTATGAGGGCGAGCGTTATCCTGTTCGAAAACTCCCTTGAATGCTGTTCATGAAGGACAGCACTACAGGTTGAATTACTAGACTGACGTACAAATTTGCAATCTGTGTGTTTGGGATAATCACAAAAGTACTCCAGCTGTCATAGGAAATTGCTCCCCATACCTTGACAACAGGTGTAGGTCCAGTGTGTCTAGGATGCAGACAGTCTGGGTGCAGGCGTTGCCCTGGTCTCCTTCTATGACCAACACACGGCCATCACTGGCACCAAGGCAGAATCTGCTTTCATCCGAAAACACAAAAGATCTCCACTCCGTCCTCCAATGAGCTCTGTCTTGACACCACTGGCATCGCAAACAGCAATGGCTTGGAGTCAGTGGAATGCACACTACAGGGCGCCTGGCTCGGAGCTGTCCTTGAAGCAACCAATTTCGAACAGTCCGTTGTGACACTTTGGTACCAACTGCAGCTCGAATCTCTGCCGTAGACACAGTACGATGCGCCACAGCTGTATGCCGAACGCTGCTAATTAAGAGATCATTCTCAAAAAGAAAACTACAGTACATACATCATTCTTTCCTACTAAAACAAAATCCAACCAGATGTGATCTTTCTAGCTACCACAGGATTCAATTATTTTTTAATTTGTAGGTGCTGTGAATTCATCTTTTGGGGGGGAGAGGAAAGGAGAGTCTGCAGACATTTACATCAAAAACTACGCCTTCGATTGTCCTAAAAAAATAACGCACTTTACGTACGTAAAAACCACTAGTATGAAAATTTACTTGCATATTGAATAGAAAAAAATTATTATACAATTTTACTTTACAACATAAACATAAAAACACTACCAACCAATTTTAAAGTTTAAATTGGTCAGGCACTATTTATGCTTCGATAAATAAATTTAGAGGTTTCACTGCACAACTCAAAGAAGCAAGTGGTAAAATATACATACTTTCTGAAGTGAAAGTATATATAAAAGCTAATCTTGAAATGCTGTTTAAAAACAGCAAACTATATAAAATATGTTATTTACGAGCTGAGAAAGGGAGATTTTTTGTATTGTTCCTTTACGTAATAATATTATATAATATTTTATATTCCGAAAGGGATGATAATTAGCAACTTAGAACAGCATAGAATTTAGCAGCTAAATCATTAACCTTTATGCTTTAAATTTGGTGTTTAAAAATGGCGAGTTATATATATATATATATATATATATATATATATAATAAATATATATATATATATAATTATATATATATATATATATATATATATATATATATATATATATATATAAATTCTGGATTATTATAATTTGTTATTTAAAAAAATAAAAAAAATAAAGATAAATTTGATTCATAATTACACAATTAAATGACAATTACAGTTCAGTCCAAGGTCAGAGATTTTCAGAATTCTGGGGTCTACGTCAAATTTAAAAATAAGTGGTCTTCGGCAGACCTTAATTATCAAACGGCGTCATACAAGAAACCACAAACATGATATTTTGGAAACAGGCGGAATCTACTGCATATTCAGTCATTTAAGAGAAAAAGAAAAGCCACACTTCTGGTCGACTCGTTGGTAGAACTCGGTCCCTTCTGCACCGAAATTCTCTCTTTTAAACAATCCGTCAATTTGTGTACCAGCTTCCTTTATTTCTCATTGGAATAGACATTTATAAGACCATAGTCTATCACCAAAAATGATGGAACAACTCATGGTATAGATCATATTCAATCTGTGACGGTGGCACAGACATCCGCTAATTTCTTGAGTCTCATTATAGTCTACATGATACCGAATATCTGGCATCAGATTTAAGTAACAGGTTATTCGTAACAATTCAAACACTAATTGCATGTAATATAACTACCCACAATACTGCTTATCTGCTATCAAATTTGAATGATAGGTTATGATATACTTGTCAAATAAAATACATTTATCTCTCATCGGAATGGAATGCCAAATGAGAAAAAAATTACAACAGCATGATCTCTGACGACTTTTCACTCTTCCAGATCTTTTTCTGTCTCTCTGCTTATGATAGCTTCCTTGTATCTTTTTCGGGCTTTTAAGAGCTATTGCATGATTAGTAGACGTAAACTACTCTTGCTTATGCATAATACAATGTTGTCTAAACCACATGTGTAATTTACAATTCAACAAACGGTAGTATATGAAACAAGTGTGCAGCATTTTATAATAATCATGAAAAATAATGAAAATACTTAGAACAACATTGAATGGAGTATCAGCGTTTCAGTGCTTCATAATTCATGTTATTGATTTGAATGTTCTGGCCAATCAGAAATCTTTTGCCTTTTTTCATCCGTCAGACTAAAAATAACTATTAAATAATAATGGTATTTGTTGTAACAAATTTATTAACACAATGATGTCGGATGGGTTGTGATAATTGGGGATTTGTCTTGTTTTTGATGATTTACCTGTCACTATTTTCATTTGCTTAACAATTAATTGAGTATTAAGAATTATGGCGATTTCACGGCGCCTATCAAATCTCTATGCTCTGTATCTTGCTCTTTTTTACATGGTGCTAAAATTTGTGGCAGTTATTCTTCAAAATATGCGAACTCCAAATACACGCTCCCAGTAATACCTGTCATTGAAGATTTCTTGGTTTGCCTAAGTGAAACATGAATTCCACCATATATCATTAAAAATTACAAAAGTTCTCTTTTCCAAGAAATGATGGTAAAGATTTTCTAAGGGTTAAGTTTGTCGCTCTACGGTCATTTTGTGCACTAGAGGGTTACACAGACTGGGATCTACAGTTTAAAGTAGATTCTGAACCACTAGAGAATACCCATACCATTTCAAGGATTTGAACATAAAGTCCGTGGTTCCAAACGCCAAAGCGCTATCCACTTGGCAACTAGGCTGCTGTTATACAGGCGTACATTAGTTAGAAAAAGATTGTACATACACTTAATGTGCATTGTTTTAATATAAGATAAAATACAATCAATAATAATATTAACAATAAAATTCGAAATTTAAATTTTATTTTTTCATATATTAATAAAAATAGCGTTTATATTTGTCTAATTTTTAACCCCTACAAACTTTCTGTTACTTTGTATAATATTTGAAACGTATTTTCTCGAAAAATATTAAAATAAATACTGTAATGCGCTTTAATAATAATTACTGTAATGTATTTTAACTGAAGTATTTAATTAAGGTATTAATTTATATTAATTTTTCATCTGTAAAGAAAAGAACCACCAGTATAAATAAACTGCATTCATGACAAAATAATTTATTAATCCGAGTAAAAATTATCACTTAGTATGCTAATAAAGCTCCAAGATTTGAAAAACTGCACAACTGCAAATTTAATAAGGTTTTTCGTGGAAATACAATTATGAAAAAAAGGTCGTAAACCTCGCAACTTACTACCCAAGAATTCGTTGCAGAACTAATTAAATTCTAGAATTATGCTTATTTATTATTCATACTTGACGCAGTGCGTGTTTTTCTCTTCGAAGTAGGCATCGTTAACTCTGAATCTGCCGGAATAAAAATAATATTAAATAGCCCGAAAGTGGATGAAATTAGCTGCGAGAAAGCGCAAACTACTCTTGCTTAAAACCCTTCCAATGTTGTCTAAAACCTTCTTCATAATTCTTAATACAAAAACATTTGCATTTAATTGCAAATGTCAGTGCGAAAGAATTATTTTAGGTACATATTTTATAATTGCTCTCATGTAAACGTAAACTAGGTTTTAAAATCATGCTATTCAGTGATTAAAGACTTTTACTTCTTTTACTACCATGGGAGAGATTAAAAATGTAATAAATTAACACTGATGGTAGATTCATTTCAGCGAAGTTTGCAGCAGGGCGGATGCTGCTTTTTTTTTTTTTTTTTTTGCAAGTCATTTAAGAGGCTTAGATTATTGCACCACTTTAATTAATAAAACACAGCAGTAGCGCATCCTTAAGGCGTTAACTGAAAGATTGCATTGGATGTTTTTGTATCGTGTTTGCCTCGCTGCGTTGTAAATTTAAATTTTCAGCCTTTCGTCTTATCCTCTAAATATGCATGTTGATCCTTTTTCTTCTTTCCTCCAAAGCCGATAAAAATGTCATGCTAAGCTCCTTTTTTTGTCGTTAAGCTGACGTCATTTAAATTTATTGCTTTGCCTGTGACAAGGAGACCGGAGTGAAATTTTTCCAATTAAATCCCCGGCCATTTCAGCAAAGAAAGTTTTAATGCATTTAAAATAAGATTCATGAAAGTGGCTTCAATCAGTTTTTCTCCTTGCGATTCTATAGCAGAATAAAAATGTAAATAGACATGACACCATTAATTTTTTAAAAGTTTATTATTAAAAAATGTTGAATAATTATTTTATACATATATTTGCATTGAAATGCAATTGCTGGTTGTATTGTAAATTATAAAAGATGATTAAACAAGTGATTAAACAGTGATGTAAGTGATTAAAATGATTAAACAGTGTACTAAACTTAAACAAGTGTAGCGGCCTGAAAGCTGATTGCCTAGCGTTCTTGTATAAAGTATAAAGATCTGTTCTTGTATAAAGTATAAATATCTGTTCTTGTATAAAGATCTGGAAATTGCTTGCAAAATATGGTCGTCTTCAGCCACAAATTTGTAAATATTACCAAATATGGCGGTAATTTTTATACATGCTGATACATCATTAGCAATTATTATTTTGGCGATATTATGATTATAAGAAAAGTCATTTTTTTCAAGAACTCATGTTAGCTATGAGCTGTTAGAAAAATCATTAGTGAATTAATGCAAGTTAAACAATTATTTATACATGCATGAGACAACATGCGATTTTTATGTCATGAAAAGGTGTTCTACCCTTATTGTTGAAATTTTATGGAGCCTGATGGTCGGTACCATGGGAATCGGGTTAGAATCCCAACAGTAGCATGGAGGATTGCACTTGTTCAGAATCCGCTTGGTTCAATATGAGAGTAAAGCCTCAAACCAGGGGTTTGTGTGTAGCTCTAACAGACCTACAAGCAGCCTAAGGGCCAATTGGTTAGTTCTCGGGCCTTTAGTACCACATGCTTCATGTTCGAAACATGACGGTATCATAGATGTTTGTTAGTGGTTCAGAATCCACGATAAACTGTAGGTCCTCGTCCAATTTGCCCAAGATGTGCAAAAAATGACAGTTCAGTGAAAAACTAAACAAGAATAGTTTATGTCTCCTATTGATGTAGTTGTTCTTGTAAGCGAGAAAAGATGTAAGGGGCGCTTATGTACATAGAGACAGAAGAAGGTTTGGAAGAGCGAATGCTGTTAACGAAGTAACTGCAAATTTTCAAGCTGGATCAAACTGCTAATTAGGAATTGCTTGCAAAATTTGGTCGTCGTCAGGAACAAATTTGTAAATATTGCCAAATTTGGCGGTAATTTTTATACATGCTGATACGTCATTTGAAATTATTATTTTTGCGAGATTATGACTATAAGATAAGTAGTTTGTTTCAAGAACCCATGTTAGGTATAAGCTTTAAGAAAATCATTAATGAATTAATGCAAGTTAAACAATTATCTTTGCATGCATGAGACAACATGTAATTTTTATGTTATGAAAAGCTGTTCTACCCCTTATTGTTGAAAGTTTATGGAGCCTGATGGCCGGTATCATTGGCTTCGTGTTAATAGTCCCAGAGGTACCATGAAGGATTGCAGTAGTTCAGAATCACTTTTCAAACCTGTTTCAATATGATCGTACAGCCACATACTAGGAGTTTGGGCGTGGGTTCAACAAACCTACAAGCCGCTTGATGGCTAATTATCTGGCCTTTGGTACCACAGGCTTCATGTTCTAAACATTATGCATGGAAGTTTATTAGCGGTTCGGAATCCACGTTAAACTGTAGATCCCGGTCTAATTGCCCAAAGTGTGCAGAAAAATGACAGTAGAGCGACAAATCAAACCAAACTAAACAAGAGTAGCTTAAGTCTCCTATTGATATAGCTGCTTCTTGCAAGCGAGAAAAAGATGTAAGGCGCGCTTATAGACATAGAGACAGAAAACGTTTGGAAGAGCGAAAAGTCGTAATATATCCTTCTGTTAATGAAGTAAATATAAATTTTCAAGCTTTTTGAACTGCCAATTTTCTTGTTTTCGGTTGTTAAATATTACATTGTGTACTAGATAAATAAACAATGCGTAAATCATTTCTCGTCCCCTAAATAACGCATTTTAAACAATTTGCCAATGAAATATAAAACCATCTTTTCCAAGAAATGATGGTAAAGATTATTTAAATTAGTACATTAGTTAGAAAATGTTGTACATGCACTTACTGTGCAATGTTTTAATATAAAAAATACAATGTAAATTATAATTATATTAATAGAAAAATTTGAAATTCATATTTTCATAAATTAATAAAAAATTGCATTTATATTTGTCTTAATCACTACAAGGTTTAAAGCAAACTTTGTGTTACTTTGTATAATTTTTGAAGAGCATTATAATATTAAAAAAGTTTGAATATTATTTAACTTCAGTATTTAATTAATATATTTACTTATATCAATTTTTTTTATCTGGAAGAAAGAATATTACCAGTATAAATAAGCTACATTCATGACAAAGTAATTTATTAATCCAAGTGAACATTATCAATAAAGCTCCACAATTTGAAAAACTGCACAACTGCAATTTTAATAAGGTTTTTCACGTAAACACAATTATGAAAAAAGGTCACAAACTTACTACCCAAAATTTAGTCGCAGAACTAATTAAACCCTAGAATTATGCTTATTTATTATTCATACTTGACGCAGTGCGTATTTTTCTCTTCGAAGTAGGCATCGTCAACCCTGGATCTACGGAATAAAAATAATATTAAATAGCCCGAAAGTGGAAGGAAATTAGCTACTAGGAGGCGCAAACTACTCTTGCTTAGACTCCTTACAATGTTTGTCTGAACCTTCTTCATAGTTCCTAATATAACAAACAGTTGCATTTAATTGCAAATGTCAGTGCGAAAGAATTATTTTAGGTACATATTTTATAATTGCTCTCATGTAAAAGTAAACTGGGTTTTAAAAGCATGCTATTCAGTGATTAAAGACTTTTACTTCTTTTACTACCATGGGAGAGATTAAAAATGTAATAAATTAACACTGATGGTAGATTCATTTGAGCGAAGTTTGCAGGACGGATGCTACTTTTTATTTTTTTTTGCTACAAGTCATTTAAGAGGCTTAGATTATTGCACCACTTTAATTAATAAAACACAGCAGCATCCTTAAAGGCGTTAACTGAAAGATTGCATTGGAGGTTTTTGTATCGTGTTTGCCTCCCTGCGTTGTAAATTAATTTTTCAGCCTTACGTCTTATCCTCCTAAATATGCATGTTGGTCCTTTTTCTTCTTTCCTCCAAAGCCGATAAAAATGTCATGCTAAGCTCTTTTGTCGTTAAGATGACGTCATTTAAATTTATTGCTTTGCCTGTGACAAGGAAACCGGAGTGAAATTTTTCCTGTTAAATCCCCGGCCGCTGCTGCAGAAAGTTTTAATGCCTTTAAAAGTAAGATTCATGAAAGTGGCTTCAATCTTTTTTGCATCTTGCGATTCCATATTGGAATAATAAGTTAAATAGACATGACACCATTTAATTTATTATTATTATCATTATAAAATGCTTTAATAATTATTTTACCCTATGATATTTGCAATGAAATGCTACTGTTTGTTGAATTGTAAATTGTAAATATGGCTTAGTCAACAGTGTACTAAGCTTAAGCAAGCGTAGCGGCCTGATAGTCAGGGGAATGGCCAGTTTAATAACTGGTACTTGATACTATACCTCATTAATTCGGAACTAACCTGCTAAACAATGCATCTTTGAATTAAAATAGTCCATTTACCAATTGAATTTATAATCGAGCACCATAAATAGAAATTTAACATATCATATTCAATAAAAAAGAAAGTTGGAAATTTATGATAAATCTATATTTAAAAAGTTTATTCAATTTTCAATAAATGCATGATGAATAAAGATAACGTTGGGTTACTTTTCAAACAATGTTTCTCATGCATGTTATTGTGTATGGATATATTCATAGTGTAGGATATAATCAAAAAATTATTACTGTAAAACACGAGGAATGGAACAGGTCAGGTATACAGTAGTTTAAAATGATATAAATTATGCCTTCATAATCGTGATACGTGAGACAACAGTAAAAGTTAACAGCATGGTAGCATAACTAAAAACAGATAAAAAATGGTAAAAGTTGTGTACTTATATTTTTGATGTGCAAAGCAATGTGAAAATTAACATCAAAAGTAACATAACTAAGAAAGACACAAGGTAAAAAGAATGTAACCCGTTATTAGAATCTCATAAACTTTGAATTCAATGTAGGAAGTAGATCGATTCACATTTGCAAGATGATAGGTGAGCCTTTAGATACTTCCCGCATGAACGCCTATAGAAGCTATATAATGAGTCGCAAACGGTATGATGTTGAAAAACATTTCATGAAAGCATTATTCCGTTATTTTCAGTATGAAACCAACTTGCCTTCTAGTCAAACAATGAGTTTAAGATGTGCATGATCTTCGAAATTTTTTCCCTTCAGTAGGGGAGTCAGACAACTGAGCTAAGGCGAATAAGCGTTTTATTAGATAATTGGGATGAAATCATTAATTGAATGGCAACGGCGTTTTTCGGGTGTAAGATAACAAAAAAAAAATCCGTTTTGATAAGACCTTAAGTTAGCTATTGGATTAAGCACGGATAATATGCTTGGCAAATATGCTGCAAGCATTATTACTGTCAAACAAACTCTAATTGATGTTATGATGTGATCGATGCAAAATACCATATCAACACTGAAATATACACGTGTGAATAAATAAAGCCTAGTTACAAAATTATTATCTGTTATTAAACCTATTTGTAAGACAGGCATACTGCCATTAAATATTATACATTACAAATTAAATTTTAATAGTACATTTCTAAAATATACATTATAGATAAATATTTTAAATATAACAATTACTATTTCATATAATGCATTATTAAAAATTTATACATTAATATCCTACAAATAAAAAGAAAATAACATTATTTTTATAACTTTTTTGTTTCAATACCAATTAATTAATATTTCTGATAGTAAATTAAATTTAAACAGCATTTACTGAGAAATATATTTCTAAAAGTAAGAAAAAATAAAACTCATTGTACATAAATATATGTTTCTATTAATTAATTTGTTAACATTTGTTTACAACAACTTACATATTTAACAAATAGGATATTCAATATTTCCTCCGGACTAGACAATAGAAACAATGGAATTATCAATTCCAAGTAATTAATTTATAAAACAATAACTATTCATCTTGATCGAATGGTTTTAAATTGTGGCTTTTAAAAGATAATTGGACAATTCTATGCAAATAATATAATTGGAAAATAGCATGATTTCGAATTTTAACTTTATATATAAACTCGTCTCTTATTATTAAATTACCATCATTAACTGAGATTTTATTCTATTTTAAATAAATGCACTGATGGTTTGTATATATTTATTAGGGCTATTTTAAATTACTTACAATTATATTGCTTTAAATACTTTATTTATTTCTGCAATTAATAGCTTTTTAAGTTTATTGAAGAGTTTTTATTTATATGTTTCGTATATTTTGCTATTTTATTGTTATAAATAATAATTAATATTTGAAATTTAAAGCAGGTTAATCAATATTTAATTGAAATCCTTGGAGAACTCGAAACTGATTATTTATCGATAGATTATAGAGAAATCTCATCATAGTAAGCCTGGAAATTTCTGATTTATCAATGATGATTGCTTCAGGTTAAAAAAAAAACTGATTATGTTTCTGCTATCTTTTAATAACGTAAAATAACGTTGATTCGCTATTTAAAATTTATAAGCTCAAAATATTTATTCAATATATATTTGAAATCTTTATACCAATTTTTGATTTTTTCACAAAAATTTTAATAATCCTTATAAAAGAAATAATGGTATCACGTCTATTTATAATAATATTTTGCTATAGAATCTATGGTGCAAAAATGATTTAAGTCACTTTAAATTTTACTTTAAATGCATTAAATCTTTACAGCAGTTACATCAATAGGAGACATAAGTTACTCTTGTTTAGTTTGTCGCTCTACGGTCATTCTGTGTACACTTTACGCTAACTAGACCGGAACTTAAGTTTAATGGGATTTTAAATCACTCTCAAACATCCATGCTGAAACCAGATTTTTAAACAGGAGCCTGGGGTACCAAAAGACCAGACCTTGTTTATGTTTAGTATACTGTTGCCTGAGCCTTATTTATAATTTATAATGCCGCAAGCAATTGCACATCTTTGTAAATATGTAACAATTTATATTAAACATAAAAAACAACAGTGCCATGTCTCTTTAAATTTTTATTCTGCTGTGTAATCTTAAGCTGCAAAAATGATCGAAGCCACTTTCATGAATCTCACTTTAAATGCATTAAAACTTTCTTTGCTGGAACGGCCGGGCATTTAACAGGAAAATTTCACTCCGGTTACCTTGTCACAGGCAAAGCAATAAATTTAAATGACGTCAGCGTAACGACAAAAAGAGCTAATCATGACATTTTTATCGGCTTTGGAGAAAAGAAGAAAAAGGACCAACATGCATATTTAGGAGGATAAGACGAAAGGCTGAAAATTTAATTTACAACGCAGCGAGGCAAACACGGTACAAAAACATCCAATGCAAACTTTCAGTTAACGCCTTAAGGATGCGCTACTGCTGTGTTTTATTAATTAAAGTGGTGCAATAATCTAAAACCTCTTAAATGACTTGAAGCAAAAAAAAAAGAAGCATCCACCTTGCTGCAAACTTCGCTGAAATGAATCTACCATCAGTGTTAATTTATTACATTTTTAATCTCTCCCATGGTAGTAAAAGAAGTAAAAGACTTTAATCACTGAATTGCATGCTTTAAACCATAGTTTACTTTTACATGAGAGCAATTATGCATCAAATGCAATTATGCATCTCATGTAAAAAATACCTAAAATATGTACCTAAAATAATTCTTTTGCGCTGACATTTGCAATTAAATTCAACTGTTTGCTGTATTAAGAATTATGAAGAAGGTTCTAGACAACATTGTAAGGATTCTGAGCAAGAGTAGTTTGCGCCTCCACTTTCGGGCTATTTAATATTATTTTTATTCCGGCAGATCCACAGTTAACGATGCCTACTTCGTTGAGAAAAACACCCACTCCGTCAAGTATGAATAATAAATAAGCAAAATTATAGGATTTAATTAGTTCTGCAACAAATTCTTGGGTTAGTAAGTTTGCGACCTTTTTTCATAATTGTGTTTCAACGAAAAACCATATTAAAATTGCAGTTGGGCAATTTTTCAAATTTTGGAACCCTATTAGCATACTAAGTAATATTTTTGCTCTGATTAATAAATTACTTTGTCATGAATGTAGTTTATTTATACTGTTAATACTTCTTTTGCAGATAGAAGAAATTAGTATAATTCAAATTTATTAATTAAATACTGCAGTTAAATTGTATTCAAATTCTTATTAATTTAATGTTTTCAAAGATTTTACAAAGTAAAACAATGTGTATTTAAACATTGTGTGACTGATGCAGGATATCTGTGGTTAAAAATTATACAAATATAAATGATTTTCTTTTTTTTTATAAATTTACAAAAAATTCAAATTCCAAATATTTATTATTTTTATTATTGAATGCATTTTTATCTTATATTAAAACATTTCACAACAGTTTCTAACTAATGTACTGCTTTTTACAATATCTTCACCATATTTTCTTGCGAAAGAGATTTTGTAATTTTTTATGATAGACTGGTGGAATTCATGTTCCCCTTATGCAAATAATGATATTGCAATGAAATTAAACGGGAACCTATAGTTTAACGTGGATTCCGAACCACTCACAAATATCCATACTGCCGCCCTAATTCTAATCTGGAGCCTGTGGTACCAAAGACCAGAGCGCTAGCCAATTTGAGATCAGGCCACTACCCTTGTTTAAGTGTAGTACACTATTGTCTAAGATTTATTTATAATTTACAATGCTGCAAACAGTCGCATTTCCTTACTAATATCATTGCGAAGTCAAACATTTAATAATAAATATAAAAAAAGTTAATTATGCTAAATTATTATTCTTATTGTTCTTTAAAACTATTATTCTAGTATCGAATCTTAAAGTGCGAAAATGATGGCAGCCACTTTCATGAATCTTACTTTTAAATGCTTTAAAACTTTCTTTGCTGGAGCGGCCGGGGATTTAATAGGAAAAATTTCACTCCGGTTTCCTTGTAACAGGCAAAGCAATAAATTTAAATGACGTCAGCGTAACGACAAAAGGAGCTTAGCATGACATTTTTATCGGCTTTGGAGGAAAGAAGGAAAAGGACCAACATGCATATTTAGGGAGATAAAGCGACAGGCAGAAAATTTAATTTACAACGCAGCGAGGCAAACACGATACAAAAACATCCAATGCAATCTTGCAGTTAACACCTTAAGGATGCGCTACTGCTGTGTTTTATTAATTAAAGTGGGGCAATAATCTAAGCCTCTTAAATGACTTGTAGTGAAAAAAGCAGCATCCGCCCTGCTGAAAACTTCGCTGAAATGAATCTACCATCAGTGTTAATTTATTACATTTTCAATCTCTCCCATGGTAGTAAAAGAAGTAAAAGACTTTAATCCCTGAATTGCATGCTTTAAACCCTAGTTTATTTTTACATGAGAGCAATTATAAAATATGTACCTAAAATAATTCTTTCGCACTGACATTTGCAATTAAATGCAACTGTTTGTTGTATTAAGAATTATAAGAAGGTTCAAACAACATTGTAAGGAATCTAATCAAGAATGGTTTGCGCCTCCACTTTCGGGCTATTTAATATTACTTTTATTCCTGCAGATCCAGAGTTAACGATGCCTACTTCGGAGAGAAAAACCATGCACTGCGTCAAGTATGAATAATAAATAAGCGTAATTCTAGGATTTAATTAGTACCGCGACGAATTCTTGGGTAGTACCTTTTTCATAATTGTGTTTCCACGAAAAACCTTATTAAAATTGCAGCTCTGCAGTTTTTCAAATTGTGGAACTTTATTAGCATACTAAGTGATAATTTTCACTTTAATTAATAAATTATTTTGTCACGAACGTAACTTATTTATACTGGTATTACTTTTTTTCCAGATGAAAAAAAATGAATATTTTAATTAAATACTGCAATTAAGTTACATTACAATATTTATTATTTTAATGTTTCTCAGGAAAATAATTTTCAAAAATTATACACAAAGTTTCAGCGATTAAAAAAATAGGCAAATATAAAAAAGCTATTTTTATTAATTCTTGAAAAATTAAAAATTGAAATTTCAAATCTTTATTATTAATATTATTAATGATTGGATTTTATCGTACGTTAAAAAATTAACAGTAAGTGCATATACAACAAATTTCTAATTAATATAGTGCTTTAGAATAGCGGCCTGATTGTCTAGCCGCTAGCTCTCTGACATTTGGAACCACAGACTTCAGGTTAAAATACTGAAAAGGGCATGGTTTAATGTACAGTTCAAAGTAGTTCGGAATCCACTTTATACTGTAGGTCCCAATCTGTTTAACCTTCTTGTGCACAAAATGATGATAGAGTGACAAACCAAACTTCTTTAAAATCTTACCAACAATTCTTGGAAAAGACAGCTTTTTGCAATTTTTAATGATGCACGATGGAATTCACGTTTCACTTACGCAAACAACGAAAACCACAATGATAGGCAAAACGAAGAGGGTATTCTCTTGACCATCATATAAAAGTGAGCAGAATGCAGAGCATAGAGAGTTGATGGGTGTCTTGAAATTCCCATAATACATAATAATTTAATTGTTAAGCAAACGAAAAGAGTGTCACTGTAAAAATTTTGTATTTTTAAAATTTTCATTCTAAAAATTTGGTATTCTAAAGATACTGTTTTCTGTGAGATAGTTTTTTTAAAAATCTGGTGATATTAAAGAGTATTTATTTTTAACTCTGTAAATTGATCATGGTTTTTAGAGGGCTTGTACGTTTCTTCTGGAGTTGCTTCTTACAAAAAAATTCATCTTCGCGTATGACAGCTAATCATCAGGATGTGATTGATCCTACTACATTTTCATAAAACTAGTTCTTTTGGAATGTTTTGCAATGGATTTCAAATGTGTAACATCATTCTCAAAATTATTGCAATATTTATCTAATAAGTTAACAAGAAAATTAACATACACTCATTTAAAAGAAATTTACGAATACTGATGTATACTGCTCAAACTATAACGATTTTGTAATGATTAATTATTCAAACATTTAATAATCATCATAAAAAAGTAATGGTTCTAAATTATTATTCAGCTATTATTCTTATTATTCCTAAAATTTTTATTCTGTTATAGAATTCTAAGGCACAAAAATGATGGAAGCCACTTTCATGAATCTTACTTTAAATGCATTAAAACTTTCTTTGCTGGAGCGGCCGGGGATTTAACAGGAAAAATTTCACTCCGGTTTCCTTGTCGCAGGCAAAGCAATAAATTTAAATGACGTCAGCTTAACGACAAAAGGAGCTTAGCATGACATTTTATCGGCTTTGGAGGAAAGAAGAAAAGGACCAACATGCATATTTAGGAGGATAAGACGAAAGGCGGAAAATTTAATTTACAACGCAACACGATACAAAAACATCAATGCAATCTTTCAGTTAACGCCTTAAGGATGCGCTGCTGCTGTGTTTTATTAATTAAAGTGGTGCAATTATCTAAGCCTCTTAAATGACTTGTAGTGAAGAAAAAGAAGCATCCGCCCTGCTGCAAACTTCGCTGAAATGAATCTACCACCAGTGTTAATTTATTACATTTTTAATTCTCTCCCATGGTAGTAAAAGAAATAAAAGACTTTAATCACTGAATTGCATGCTTTAAACCCTAGTTTACTTTTACATGAGAGCAATTATAAAATATGTACCTAAAATAATTCTTTCACTGACATTTGCAATTAAATGTAACTGTTTGCTGTATTAAGAATTATGAAGAAGGTTTTAGACAACATTGGATTCTGAGCAAGAGTAGTTTGCTCCTCCTAGCAGCTAACTTCATCCACTTTCGGGCTATTTAATATTATTTTTATTTCCGCAGATCCAAAGTTAACGATGTCTACTTCGGAGAGAAAAACACGCACTGCGTCAAGTATGAATAATAAATAAGCGTAACTCTAGGTTTAATTAGTTTATGACGAATTTTGGGTGGTGAGTCACACTCTTTTTTCATAATTGTGTTTCCTGAAAAAACCTTATTAAAATTGCAGTTGTGCAATTTTGTAAATTGTGAAGCTTTATTAGCATACTAAGTGATAATTTTTACTCGATTAATAAATTACTTTGTCATAAACGTAGCTTATTTATACTGGTAGTACTTTTTTACCAGATGAAAAAATTAAAAATAATGTAATATATTAATTAAATACTGTAGCTAAACAGTATTTCAATTATAATTATTTAAATTCTTTTTAAAAAGTATTCAAAATAATACAAGGTTTATTTTAAATCTTGTAGTAACTGATGCACGTCTTCAGTGGTTAAAGTCAGACTCTTTTAAATTATTATTCTGCTATGGGATCGTAAGATGCAAAAGTGCACTTTCATGAATGTTACTTTAAATGCATTAAAACTTTCTTTACTCGACCGGCCGGAGATTTATTAGGGAATATTTCACTGCTGTTGCCTTGTCGCAGGCAAAGTAATAAATTTAAATGACGTCAGCAATATTTGATAGTACAATAGTACAAAAGAGGGGATAATTATTAGCAGGCCAGCTGGGTTTTAATAGTTACATTATTAACCTTTATGGTTTAATAATGTTCAGTGTTTAAAATTGTAAATTGTATAAAATACGTTATTTAGCGGACGAGAAAATATTTACGCATTGTTCATTTATCTAGTGCACAATGCAATTTTAACACAAAACGGGAAAAATCATCAGTTTGAGGCAGCATGAAATTTACATTTTACATCATTAACAGCATGATCTCTTACGATTTTCCCTCTTCCAGACCTTCTTCTGTTTCTTTCTGTGTATGGGCGCACCTTACATCTTTGTCTCACTTCCAAGAGCTGTTACATCAACATGAGACATAAGCTACAATTGTTTAGTTTTGGGTTTCCGCTGAACGTTCCCATTTGTGCACACTTTGGGCAAATTAGATCGGGACCTACATTTTAGCGAGGATTACAAACCACTAACAAACATCCATGTCACAGCCAGAATTCGAATTTGAAGCACGAGGCACTAATTACCGGAGTACTAGCCAATTGGCCATCAGGCTGGCTTTTAGATTGTTTGACCTACGGCCAGCCCCAACCCAATACTCTGGGGCACTACGGTCATATTGAACCAGGTTTGAAGTGGATTTTGAACTACTGCAATTTTCATGGTACCGTTGGGACCCTAACTCGAAACCTATGGTACCAACCGTCATGTTCCTTAAGATTTCAGCATTAAGAGTGGAACAGCTTTTGATAACATAAAATTGCATGTTATCTCATGAATGCATAAATAATTGTTTACTTGCAATAACGCATTAATGATATTTCTAACAGATCTAAAAAAAAGGTACTTATATTATAATCATAATATCGCCAAAATAATAATTGTCAATTACGTATTAGCATGTATAAAAATTACCGAAAAATCTGGCAATATTTGCAAATTTAATGCTGACGACGGCCAAATGTTGCAAGCAATTCTAGATTTTGGAATGCATTTGTTGTCTTATGTCTCTTTAAATTATTATTCTGCTATGGAATCTAAGATGAATTGAAGCCACTTTCATGAATCTTACATTAAAAGCATTAAAACTTTCTTTGCTGGAGCGTCCGGATTTAACGGAAAAATTTCCACTCCGGTTTCCTTGTCACAGACAAAGCAATAAATTTAAATGACGTCAGTTTAACGACAAAAGGAGCTTAGCATGACATTTTTATCGGCTTTGGAGGAAAGAAGAAAAAGGACAAACATGCATATTTAGGAGGATAAGACGAAAGGCGGAAAATTTAATTTACAACGCAACACGATACAAAAACATCAATGCAATCTTTCAGTTAACGCCTTAAGGATGCGCTGCTGCTGTGTTTTATTAATTAAAGTGGTGCAATTATCTAAGCCTCTTAAATGACTTGTAGCAAAGAAAAAGAAGCATCCGCCCTGCTGCAAACTTCGCTGAAATGAATCTACCACCAGTGTTAATTTATTAAATTTTTAATCTCTCCCATGGTAGTAAAAGAAATAAAAGACTTTAATCACTGAATTGCATGCTTTAAACCCTAGTTTTACTTTTACATGAGAGCAATTATAAAATATGTACTAAAATAATTCTTTCGCACTGACATTTGCAATTAAATGTAACTGTTTGCTGTATTAAGAATTATGAAGAAGGTTTTTAGACAACATTGGATTCTGAGCAAGAGTAGTTTGCTCCTCCCTAGATTAACTTCATCCACTTTCGGGCTATTTAATATTATTTTTATTTCCGCAGATCCAAAGTTAACGATGTCTACTTCGGAGAGAAAAACACGCACTGCGTCAAGTATGAATAATAAATAAAAGCGTAACTCTAGGATTTAATTAGTTCTATGACGAATTTTGGGTGGTGAGTCACACTCTTTTTCATAATTGTGTTTCCTGAAAAACCTTATTAAAATTGCAGTTGTGCAATTTTGTAAATTTTGATCTTTATTAGCATACTAAGTCATAATTTTTACTCGGATTAATAAATTACTTTGCCATAAACGTAGCTTATTTATACTGGTAGTACTTTTACCAGATGAAAAATTAAAATAAATTAATATATTAATTAAATACTGTAGCTAAACAGTATTTCAATTATAATTATTTAAATTCTTTTTAAAAAGTATTCAAAATAATACAGGTTTATTTTTAAAATCTTGTAGTAACTGATGCACGTCTTCAGTGGTTACACTCTTTAAATTATTATTCTGCTATGGGATCGTAAGATGCAAAGTGCACTTTCATGAATGTTACTTTAAATGCATTAAAACTATCTTTACTCGACAAAGCCGGAGATTTATTAGGGAATATTTCACTGCTGTTGCCTTGTCGCAGGCAAAGTAATAAATTTAAATGACGTCAGCAATATTTGATAGTACAATATTACAAAAGAGGGGATAATTATTAGCAGGCCAGCTGGAGTTTAATAGTTACATTATTAACCTTTATGGTTTACATTCAGTGTTTAAAAATTGTAAATTGTATAAAAATACGTTATTTAGCGGACGAGAAAATATTTACGCATTGTTCATTTATCTAGTGCACAATGCAATTTTTAACAACACAAAACGGGAAAAATCATCAGTTTGAGGCAGCATGAAATTTACATTTACATCATTAACAGCATGATCTCTTACGATTTTCCCTCTTCCAGACCTTCTTCTGTTTCTCTGTGTATGGGCGCACCCACATCTTTGTCTCACTTCCAAGAGCTGTTACATCAACATGAGACATAAGCTACAATTGTTTAGTTTGGGTTTCCGCTGAACGTTCCCATTTGTGCACACTTTGGGCAAATTAGATCGGGACCTACATTTTAGCGAGGATTACAAACCACTAACAAACATCCATGTCACAGCCAGAATTCGAATTTGAAGCACGAGGCACTAATTACCGGAGTACTAGCCAATTGGCCATCAGGCTGCTTTTAGGATTGTTTGACCTACGGCCAGCCCCAACCCAATACTCTGGGGCACTACGGTCATATTGAACCAGGTTTGAAGTGGATTTTGAACTACTGCAATTTTTCATGGTACCGTTGGGACCCTAACTCGAAACCTATGGTACCAACCGTCATGTTCCTTAAGATTTCAGCATTAAGAGTGGAACAGCTTTTGATAACATAAAAAACTGCATGTTATCTCATGAATGCATAAATAATTGTTTACTTGCAATAACGCATTAATGATATTTCTAACAGATCTAAAAAAAAGGTACTTATATTATAATCATAATATCGCCAAAATAATAATTGTCAATTACGTATTAGCATGTATAAAAATTACCGAAAATCTGGCAATATTTGCAAATTTAATGCTGACGACGGCCAAATGTTGCAAGCAATTCCTAGATTTTTGGAATGCATTTGTTGTCTTATGTCTCTTTAAATTATTATTCTGCTATGGAATCCTAAGGTGAATTGAAGCCACTTTCATGAATCTTACATTAAAAGCATTAAAACTTTCTTTGCTGGAGCGGCCGGGGATTTAACAGGAAAAATTTCACTCCGGTTTCCTTGTCACAGGCAAAGCAATAAATTTAAATGACGTCAGCTTAACGACAAAAGGAGCTTAGCATGACATTTTTATCGGCTTTGGAGGAAAGAAGAAAAAGGACAAACATGCATATTTAGGAGGATAAGACGAAAGGCGGAAAATTTAATTTACAACGCAACACGATACAAAAACATCCAATGCAATCTTTCAGTTAACGCCTTAAGGATGCGCTGCTGCTGTGTTTTATTAATTAAAGTGGTGCAATTATCTAAGCCTCTTAAATGACTTGTAGTGAAGAAAAAGAAGCATCCGCCCTGCTGCAAACTTCGTTGAAATGAATCTACCACCAGTGTTAATTTATTACATTTTTAATCTCTCCCATGGTAGTAAAAGAAATAAAAGACTTTAATCACTGAATTGCATGCTTTAAACCCTAGTTTACTTTTACATGAGAGCAATTATAAAATATGTACCTAAAATAATTCTTTCGCACTGACATTTGCAATTAAATGTAACTGCTTTGTTGTGTTAAGAATTATGAAGGTGGTTTTAGACAACATTGGATTCTGAGCAAGAGTAGTTTGCTCCTCCTAGCAGCTAACTTCATCCACTTTCGGGCTATGTAATATTATTTTTATTTCCGAAAATCCAACGTTAACGATGTCTACTTCGGAGAGAAAAACACGCACTGCGTCAAGTATGAATAATAAATAAGCGTAATTCTAGGATTTAATTAGTTCTACGACGGATTCTTGGGTGGTAAGTCGCGACCTTTTTTTCCTAATTATGTTTCCTGAAAAACCTTATTAAAATTGCAGTTGTGCAATTTTTAAATTGTGAAGTTTTATTAGCATACTAAGTGATAATTTTTACTCGGATTAATAAATTACTTTGTCATAAACGTAGCTAATTTATACTGGTAGTATTTTTTACCAGATGAAAAAAATTAAAATAAATTAATATATTAATTAAATACTGTAGCTAAACAGTATTTTAAATTCTAATTATTTAAATTCTTTTTTAAAAATTATTTAAAATAATACAATGTTTATTTTAAATCTTGTAGTAACTGATGCACGACTTCAGTGGTTACAAATTTAGACTCTTTAAATTATTATTCTGCTATGGGATCCTAAGATGCAAAAGTGCACTTTCATGAATATTACTTTAAATGCATTAAAACTTTCTTTACTCGTCCGGCCCGGAGATTTATTAGGAAAATTTCACTGCTGTTGCCTTGTCGCAGGCAAAGTAATAAATTTAAATGACGTCAGCAATATTTGATAGTACAATATTACAAAAGAGGGATAATTATTAGCAGGCCAGCTAGAGTTTAATAGTTGCATTATTAAACTTTATGGTTTATATTCAGTGTTTAAAAATTGTAAATTGTATAAAATACGTTATTTAGCGGACGAGAAAATATTTACGTATTGTTTATTTATCTAGTGCACAATGCAATTTTTAACAACACAAAACGGGAAAAAATCATCAGTTTGAGGCAGCATGAAATTTGCATTTACATCATTAACAGCATGATCTCTTACGACTTTTCACTCTTACAGACCTTCTTCTGTTTCTCTATCTATGAGCGCACTCTTACATCTTTTTCTCACTTCCAAGAGCTGTTACATCAACATGAGACATAAGCTACTCTTGTTTAGTTGGGGTTTCCGCTGAACGTTCCCATTTGTGCACACTTTGGGCTAATTAGATCGGAACCTACATTTTAGCGAGGATTACAAATCACTAACAAACATCCATGTCACAGCCAGAATTCAATTTGAAGCATGAGGAACTAATTACCGGAGTACTAGTGAATTGGCCATCAGGCTGCTTTTATGATTGTTTGACCTACGGCCAGCCCCAACCCAATACTCTGGGGCACTACGGTCATGTTGAACCAAGTTTGAAGTGGATTTTGAACAACTGCAATCCTTCATGGTACCGTTGTGACCTAACTCGAAACCTATGGCACCAACTGCTTTCAGCATTAAGAGTGGAACTGCTTTTGATAACATAAAAACTGCATGTTGTCATGTATGCATAATTAATTGTTTACTTGCATTAAGGCATTAATGATATTTCTAACAGATCTGGAAAAAATGAACTTATATTATAATCATAATATCGAAAAAATAATAATTGTCAATGACGTATTAGCTTGTATAAAAATTACCGAAAAATTTGGCAATATTTACAAATTTAATGCTGAAGACCGCCAAATTTTGCAAACAATTCCTAGATTTGGGAATGCATTTGTTGTCTTATGTCTCTTTAAATTATTATTCTGCTATGGAATCCTAAGATGAATTGAAGCCACTTTCATGAATCTTACATTAAATGCATTAAAACTTTCTTTGCTGGAGCGTCCGGGGATTTAATTGGAAAAATTTCACTCCGGTTTCCTTGTCTCAGACAAAGCAATAAATTTAAATGACGTCAGCTTAACGACAAAAGGAGCTTAGCATGACATTTTTATCGGCTATGGAGGAAAGAAGAAAAAGGACCAACATGCATATTTAGGAGGATAAAGCGACTGGCAGAAAAATCTAATTTACAACGCAGGGAGGCAAACACGATACAAAAACATCCAATGCAATCTTTCAGTTAACGCCTTAAGGATGCGCTACTGCTGTGTTTTATTAATTAATGTGGTGCAATAATCTAAGCCTCTTAAATGACTTGTAGCAAAAAAAAAAAAGCATCCGCCCTGCTGCAAACTTCGCTGAAATTAATCTACCATCAGTGTTAATTTATTAAATATTTAATCTTTCCCATGGTAGTAAAATAAGAATAACTGAATAACTGAATTGCATGCTTTAAACCCTAGTTTACTTTTACACGAGAGCAATTATAAAATATGTACCCAAAACAATTCTTTCGCACTGACATTTGCAATTAAATGCAACTGTTTGTTGTATTAAGAATTATGAAGAAGGTTTCAGACAGCCAAGTAAGGATTCTAAGCAAGCGTAGTTTGCAGATAATTAAATCAATTTCGGGCTATTTAATATTACTTTTATTCCTGCAGATCCAGAGTTAACGATGCCTACTTCGGAGAAAAAACCATGCACTGCGTCAAGTATGAATAATAAATAAGCGTAATTCTAGGATTTAATTAGTTCTGAGACGAATTTTTGTTTAATAAGTTGTGACCTTTTTCATAATTGTGTTAAAAACCTCATTAAAATTGCAGTGGTGCAGTTTTCCAAATTTTGGATCTTTATTAGCATGCTAAGTGATAATTTTTACTCGGCTTAATAAATTACTTTGTCATGAATGTAGCTTATTTATACTAGTAGTACTTATTTTTCCAGATATAAAAATTAATATAAGTTAATATATTAATTAAATACTGCAGTTAAATTATATTCCAATTCTTAACATTATAATGCTCTTCAGAAAGTATACAAATTAACACAAAATTAGTTTTAAACCATGTAGTGATTAAAAAAATGTGACAAATATAAATGCTATTTTTATTATTTTATGAAATTATAAATTTCAAATTTTACTATTAATATTGTTATTAATTACATTTTATCTTATATTAAAAATTGCACAGTAAGTGCATGTACAACATTTTCTAACTATTGTGCTAATTTAGAAAATTCTTAACCATCATTTCTATGAAAAGAGGTTTTGTAATTTTATTGGCAAATTTTATAAAATACGTTATTTATGGGATGAGAAAGGATTTACGCATTTTTTTATTTATATAGTACACAACATAATATTTAACAACCTAAAACAGGTAAAAATTAGCAGTTCAAGAAAGCTTGAAAATTTATATTTACTTCATTAACAGAAGGATATATTACGACTTTTCGCTCTTCCAAACGTTCTTCTGTCTCTATGTCTATAAGCACGTCCTTACATCTGTTTCTCGCTTGCAAGAGCAGCTATATCAATAGCAGACTTAAGCTACTCTTGTTTAGTTTGGTTTGATTTGTCGCTCTACTGTCATTTTCTATAATTTAGGCTAATTAGACCGGGATCTACAGTTTAACGAGGATTCTGAACCTCTAATAAACCTCCATGCATAATGATTAGCACATGAAAGCCTGTGGTACCAAAGGCCAGAGAAGTAGCCATTGGCCATCAAGCGGCTTGTAGGTTTGTTGAACCCACGCCCAATCTCCTAGTATGTGGCTGTACGATCATATTGAAACAGGTTTAAAGTGTATTCTGAACTACTGCAATCCTCCATGGTACCTCTGGGACTCTTAACACGAAACCAATGCTACCGGCCATCAGGCTCCATAAACTTTCAACAATAAGGGTACAACAGCTTTTAATAACATAAAAATTACATGTTGTATCATGCATGCAAAGATAATTGTTTAACTTGCATTAATTCATTATTGATTTTTCTAAAAGCTTATTTCTAACCTGAGTTCTTGAAACAAATTACTTTTCTTATAGTCCAAATCTCGCAAAAATAATAATTTCCAATGACGTATCAGCAAATATAAAAATTACCGCCAAATTTGGCAATATTTACAAATTTGTTCCTGACGACGACCACATTTTCAAAGCAATTCCTTGTTTTTGGTATGCCGAACAGAATATCCAAGAGGCCAGGGTCCTAGGCAATTGGCCATTATGCCGCTATTCTTGTTTAAGTTTAGTACAAAGTAGCCTTCTTTATAATTTATAGTAAAACAAAATGTTGCATTTAATTACAAATATAAGTGTGAAATAATTACTCAAATATTTTATAATAATAAAACAAAATAATGGTGCCGTGTCTATTTAAATTATTATTCTGCAATAGAATCTAAGGTGCAAAAATGATTGAAGCCACTTTCATAAATCTTACTTTAAATGCATTAAAACTTTCTTTGCTCTAGCTGCCGGGGAATTAATAGGGAAAATTTCCCTCCGGTTTCCTTGTCACAAGTAAAGCAATAAATTTAAATGACGTCAGCTTAACGACAAAAGAAGCTTAGCATGACATTTTTATCGCCTTTGGAGGAAAGAAGAAAAAGGACCAACATGCAAATTTAGGAGGATAAGACGAAATGCTGAAAATTTAATTTACAACGCAGCGAGGCTAACACGATACAAAAACATCCAATGCAATCTTTCAGTTAACGCCTTAAGGATACGCTACTGCTGTGTTTTATTAATTAAAGTGGTGCAATAATCTAAGCCTCTTAAATGACTTGTAGCAAAAAAAAAAAAGAAGCATCAGCCCTGCTGCAAACTTCGCTGAAATGAATCTACCCTCAGTGTTAATTTATCAAATTTTTAATCTCTCCCATGATAGTAAAAGAAGTAAAAGAGTTTAATCACTGAATTGCATGCTTTAAACCCTAGTTTATTTTTACATGAGGGCAATTATAAAATATGTACCTAAAATAATTCTTTCGCTCTGACATTTGCAATTAAATGCAACTGTTTGTTGTATTAAGAATTTTGAAGAAGGTTGTAGACAACATTGTAAGGATTCTAAGCAAAAGTAGTTTGCGTCTCCTTGTAGCTAATTTACTCCACTTTCTGGCTATTTAATATTATTTTTATTCCGTCAGAACCAGAGTTAAAGATGTCTACTTCGAAGAGAAAAACACGCACTGCGTCAAGTATGAATAATAAATAAGCATAATTCCAGGATTTAATTAGTTCTGCGACGAATTCTTGGGTAGTAATTTGCGACTTTTTTCATAATTGTGTTTCCATGAAAAACCTTATTAAAATTGCAGTTGAGCAGTTTTTCAAATTGTGGAGCTTTATTAGCATATTAAGTGTTAATTTTCACTCGAATTAATAAATTACTTTGTCATGAATGTAGCTTATTTATACTGGTAGTACTTTTTTTCCAGATGAAAAAATTATTATTTTAATTAAATACTGAAATTAAATTACATTACAATATTTATTATTTTCATATTTTTCAAGAAAATAATTTTCAAATATTATACAAAGTAACACAAATTGTGTAGTGGTTAAAAAATTGGACAAATGTAAAAGCTATTTTTATTAATTTATGAAAAATTAAAATTAAAATTCCAAATATTTATTATTAATATTATTAATGATTGCCTTTTATCATATATTAAAAAACTTCACAGCAAATGCATGTGCAGCATTTTTCTAACTAATGTAGTCCTTTAGAATAGCGGCCTGGTGGCCAATAACTAACTCTCTAGCAGTTGGTACAACATGTTTTAGGTTCGAATACTAAAAAAAAGGCATGGATGTTTGTTAGTGGTTCGGAAACCACTTTAAACTGTAGATCCCAGTCTGTTTAACCTTCGTGTACACCAGATGACCGTAGAGTGCCAAACCAAACTTTTAAGAATTTTTACCAAACTATCTTAGAAAAGCGAGCTTTTGCAATATTTTATGATACATGGGGAATTCATGTTTCACTTATGCAAACCACAAAAGCTCCAATGGCAAGAAATAATGGTAGAGTATTCTTTCTTGAAAATATTTAAGGAATAACTGATCCAAATTTGAGCATCATCATAAAAGAGAGCACGATACAGAAGATAGAGGGTGGATGGGTGTCGTATAATTCCCATAATACTTAATACTCTATTTAATTGCTCATCAAGTGCGCCAAGTTAAATCATCAAAAACAAGACAAATCTCCAATTATCATAACCCGTCCTATACCCTTGTGTTTAATAAATTTGTTACAATAAATACCGTTGTTGTTTAATATTTTTTTTTTTTTTTTTTGTCTTATGGCTAAAAAAAAAAGGTTAACAATTTTGATTGGCTATAAAATTCAAATCAATAACATGAATTGGGACGCACTGAAACTCTTTTACTTTCGCTCAACGTTTTTTTAAAATATCACCTTTTATGATGCTGTTGCTTTCATCGTAACATGTGAAACTAGCTCTTCCTGCAACGGTAATGTAAACCAGTTTCTTTCATATATTTGTCAATACATCATGCACTATATCAAATACGCCTCTTCTGACTGAACTTAAGATAGTTCTGTGTGGATGAATGTCACGTCTTTCTCTTTTAGTTTTGTAATTAACTTTTGATGTTGCCGAATGTAACTAAATATTGTTGCATAACTTCAGCCCATCATAAGTATTCATATTTTCCCCTTTTCACATACATAATATATCACACAAAGAGTGCTGTGAGAAATGTCTAATTATCTTAAAGGTTTTGCGACTTACATAAATTAGGAATATCTCCTCTAAGTAATTTGAATTTGAATCTTCTATATGCTAGGTGCGTCCATTGGCACAATTTGGGCTATTTGAACTGCGATTTTATCTATATATGAAATTGAGATACATTTATAAATGAAATTAAGGTAATCTTGTAAAAGTTTTGTATTCTAAAGATAGTATTTTCCGTGAGAAAGTTTTTTTTAAGATCTGATGATATTAAAGAGTATTTATTATTTCATTCTGTAAATTAATCATGGTTTTCAGAGAGCGTGTAAGATTATTATGGAGTTGCTTCTTACAAAAACATTCCTCTTCGGGTATGGCAGCTAATCCTATGGATGTGATTGATCCTTCTCGATTCTCATAAAAACTAGTTACTTTGGAATGTTACGCCAATGGATTTCAAAAGTCCAACATGATTCTTAAATGGATTGCGATATGTATCTAATAAGTTAACAAGAAAATTAACTTACACTAATTTAAAAAAATTATGAATACAGGTGTATACTGCGCAAACTATACTGATTTTTATAATGAATAATTATTCAAGCATTTAATAATAACGATAAAAAATAATGGTGCTAAATTATTCTGCTATTATTCTTATTATTTATTAATTTTTTATTCTGCTATAGAATTCTAAGGCACAAAAATGAATAAAGCCACTTTCATGAATCTTACTTCAAATGCATTAAAACTTTCTTTGCTGGATCGGCCGGGGATTTAAGAGGAAAAATTTCACTCCGGTTTCCTTGTCACCGGCAAAGCAATAAATTTAAATGACGTCAGCTTAACGACAAAAGGAGCTTAGCATGACATTTTTATCGGCTTCGGAGGAAAGAAGAAAAGGACCAACATGCATATTTAGGAGGATAAGACGAAAGGCTGAAAATTTAATTTACTACGCAGCGAGGCAAACACGATACAAAAACATCGAATGCAATCTTTCAGTTAACGCCTTAAGGATGCCCTGCTGCTGTGTTTTATTAATTAAAGTGGTGCAATAATCTAAGCCTCTTAAATGACTTGTAGTGAAAAAAAAAAGAAGCATCCACCCTGCTGAAAACTTGCTGAAATGAATCTACCATCAGTGTTAATTTATTACTTTTTAATCTCTCCATGGGAGTAACAGAAGTAAAAGACTTTAATCACTGAATTGCATGCTTTAAACCCTAGTTTACTTTTACATGAGAGCAATTATAAAATATGTACCTAAAATAATTCTTTCGCACTGACATTTGCAATTAAATGCAACTGTTTGTTGTATTAAGAATTATGAAGATGGTTTAGACAACATTGTAAGGATTCTAAGAAAGAAAAGTTTGCGTCTTCTCGCAGCACTTTCGGGCTATTAAATATTATTTTTATTCCGGCAGATTCAGAGTTAACGATGCCTACTTCATAGAGAAAAACACGCACTGCGTCTACTATGAATAATAAATAAGCGTAATTCTGGGATTTAAATAGTTCTGCGACGAATTCTTGGGTAGTAAGTCGCGACTTTTTCATAATTGTGTTTCCACGAAAAACCTTATTAAAATTGCAGTTGTGCAGTTTTTCAAATGGTGGAGCTTTATTAGCATACTAAGTGATAATTTTTACTCGGATTAATAAATTATTATGTCATGAATGTAGCTTATTTATACTGGTAGTACTTTTTTTGCAGATGAAAAAAGTTAATATAAATTAATATAATAATTAAGTACTGCAGTTGAATTGCATTCAAATACTTATTATTTTTATGTTTTTCATGAATATAATTTTCAACAATTATACAAAGTAGCATAAAGGTTGTAGTGGTTAACTAAATTAGACAAACATAAACGCTATTTTTAATAACTTATACAAAAATTAAAATTGAAATTCCAAATGTTTATTAGTAATATTATTATAAATATTATCATTTTTCTCATATTAAAAAATTGCACTGTAAGTGCATGCACATCATTTTTATAACTAATGTATTGCTTTAGTTTAGCGGTCTGGTGACCAAGTGGCTAGCTCTCTAGCAATTAGTACCACAGCCTTCAGATTCGAATGCTAAAAATGGCATGGATGTTTGTTAGTCTTCGGAATCCACTTTAAACTAGTCTGTTTAACCTTCGTGTACACAAGAGGACCGTAGAGCGCCAAACCAAATTTTAAAAATTTTTATCATCCTTACTTGGAAAAAGAGTATTTTTGAGATTTTTAATGATACATGGTAGAATTCATGTTTCATTTATGCAAACCACAAAAGCTCCAATGACAGGTAATACTGGAAGTATATTACGAAAATTTTGAAAATTTTTATGAAAATTTTGAAGGAATTACTGCCTCAAATTTGATCATCATATAGAAGTAAGCAGCATGCAGAGCATAGAGTTGATGGTTGTCGTATAATTCCCATAATAATTAATACTCTATTTAATTGCTAAGCAAACGAAAGTGCGTCAAGGTAAATCATCAAAACAAGGCATAATCCATTCGATACCCTTGTTTTTAATAAATATGTTACAATAAATACGTTGTTGTTTAATATTTTTTTTTCTTATGGCTAAAAAAAAAAAGTTAAAAAATTTCTGATTGGCTATAAAATTCAAATCAATAACATGAATTCAGACGCACTGAAACTATTTTACTTTCGCTCAATACTTTTTCTAAAATATCACCTTTAAGGCCGCTGTCGCTTTTTATCTTAACATGTAAAACTAGCTCTTCCTGCATCAGTAATGTAAACCCGTTTCTTTCATATATTTGTCAATACGTGCACGGCAATCGTGCACGATTTCAAATACGCCTCTTTATACTGACTGAACTTAAGATAGTTCTGTGTGGTTGAATGTAACGCCTTTATTTTTTTAATTTTTGTAATTAACTTTTGATGTTGCCGAATGTAATTAAAATTGTTACATAACTTCAACCCATAATAAGTATTCACATTTCCCCTCTCGCATATATAATATATCAAAAATAGAGCGCTGTGAGAAATATCTAATTATGTTAAAGGTGTTGCGACTTATATAAATATGGAATATCTCCTCTAAATGATTTGAATTTGAATCTTCTTTATGCTAGGTGCGTCCATTGGCACGGTATGGGCTATTTGATCTACGATTTTAACTATATATGAAATTGAGATACATTTATAAATGAAATTAAGGTAATCTTCTAAAAAATTTGTATTCTAAAGATAGTGTTTCTGTCAGAATTTTTTTTTTTAAGATCTGATGATATTAAAGAGTATTTATCATTTCACTCTGCAAATTGATCATGGGTTTTAGAGAACTTGTAAGTTTGTTATGGAGTTGCTTCTCACAAAAGCATTCCTCTTCGCGTATGACAGCTAATCATCTGGTTGTGATTGATCCTTCTTGATTCTCATAAAAACTGGTTACTTTGGAATGTTACGCCAATGGATTTCAAATGTCCTACATGATTCTTAAGTGATTGCGATATTTATCTAATAAGTTAACAAGAAAATTAACTTACACTCATTAAAAAAAATTATGAACACAGATGTATACTACTCAAACTATACTGATTTTATATTGATTAATTATTCAAACATTTAATAATAACCATAAAAAAATTAATCGTGCTAAAATATTCTGCTATTATTTTTATTATTCCTTAAATTTTTATTCTGCTATAGAATTACTAAGGCACAAAAATGAGTGAAGCCACTTTCATGAATCTTACTTTAAATGCATTAAAACTTTCTTTACTGGAGATGCCGGGGATTTAATAGGAAAATTTCCTCCCGCTTTCCTTGTCACAGGCAAAGCAATAAATTTAAATGACGTCAGCTTAACGACAAAAGGAGCTTAGCATGACATTTTTATCGGCTTTGGAGGAAAGAAGAAAAAGGACCAACATGCATATTTAGGAGGATAAGACGAAAGGCTGAAAATTTAATTTACAACGCAGCGAGGCAAACACGATACAAAAACATCCAATGCAATCTTTCAGTTAACGCCTTAAGGATGCGCTACTGCTGTGTTTTATTAATTAAAGTGGTGCAATAATCTAAGCCTCTTAAATGACTTGTAGCAAAAAAAAAAAAAAAAGAAGCATCCGCCCTGCTGCAAACTTCGCTGAAATGAATCTACCATCAGTGTTAATTTATTACATTTTTAATCTCTCCATGGTAGTAAAAGAAATAAAAGACTTTAATCACTGAATTGCATGCTTTAAAACCTAGTTTACTTTTACATGAGAGCAATTAATTATATAATATGTACCTAAAATAATTTTTCGCCCTGACATTTGCAATTAAATGCAACTGTTTGTTGCATTAAGAATTATGAAGAAGGTTTTAGACAACATTGTAAGGATCCTAAGCAAGAGTGGTTTTTGCGCCTCCACTTTCTGGCTATTTAATATTATTTTTATTCTGGCAGATCCAGAGTTAACGATGCCTACAACGAAGATAAAAACACACACTGCGTCAAGTATGAATAATAAATAAGCATAATTCTAGATTTAATTAGTTCCGCGACAACTTCTTGGGTAGTAAGTTGCGACCTTTTTTCATAATTGTGTTTCCCGAAAAACCTTATTAAAATTGCAGTTGAATAGTTTTTCAAATTGCGCAGATTTTTTAGCATACTAAGTGATAATTTTTACTTGAATTATTAAATTATTTTGTCAAGATTGTAGCTTATTTATACTGGTAGTTCTTTTTCCAGATGAAAAAATTAATATTTTAATTAAATATTGCAATTAAATTACATTCTAGTATTTATTATTTTTATGTTTTACAAGAAAATAATTTTCAAAAATTATACAAAATAGCACAAAGTTTGTAGTGGTTAACTAAATTAGACAAACATAAACGCTGTGTTTAATAATTTGTGAAAAATTAAATTTGAAGTGTTTATTATTAATATTATTAATGATTTTATTTTTATCATACATTAAAAAATTTCATAATAAGGGCGTGCACAACATTTTTTCTAACTAATGTTCTCCTTGAGAACAGTGGCCTGGGGTCATGTGGATAGTCTCTGGCAGTTGATAAAACAGGTTTCAGGTTCGAATACTGAAAATGGTTAGATGTTTGAGAGTGATTCGGAATACACATTAAACTTTTAGGTCCAGTCTGTTTAATCTCGTGTGAACAAAATGATCGTAGAACGGCAAACCAAATCTTTGGAAAATATTAACATCATGTCTTGGAAAAGAGATCTTTTACAATTTATTATGATGAATTGTGGTATTCATGTTCCACTTATGCAAACCACGAAAGCTCCGATGACAGGGAATACTGGGAGGGTGTTCCCTCTTGAAAAATTTTAAGGAATAACTGGTGCAAATTTGAGTATCATGGTAAGATACAGAGCATAGATAGTTGCTGGACATTGTGAAATTTCCATAATATTTAATACTATAAATAATTGTTAAGCAAACGAAGATAGCGTCAAGATAAATCATCAGAAGTAAAGACCAGTCTACAATTGCCGCAACCCTTCTGATATCATTGTGTTTAATTAATTTGTTACAATAAATGCCATTGTTGTTTAGTATTTTTTTTCTTATGGCCAAAAAAATGCTAAAAATTTCTGATTGGCCATAAAATTCAAATCAATAACATGAATAATGATGCACTGAAACGCTTATATTTCACTCAATGTTTTTCGAAGTATTTTCTCTTATGTTGCTGCAGCTTATCATCTTAACATGTAAATCTTAACACACACACACACACACACACACACACACACACACACACTATATATATATATATATGATGCTATATAGTTATATGATGCTGAGTTAACGGCTTATATATATATATATATATATATATATAAGCCGTTAACTCAGCAAAGATTCATGGCATTATCATTCATGAAAATGAATTTATCTCTTATTGCTGCAGTGTAAATAACAACAATAGGTCCAATGATATTATCCCTATATCCCTATAGATAGTGATCAATTCCTGATAATGTACAAGTCGATGTGGCCATTGATAGAAAGACTATCTGCTCAGACTATCACTCCGCCTCCGCTAAGCCGGATACTTTCATACATAAATGCAGGGGTATCCCGTATACCAGGTTCTTTCCATGAGCAAATCCGCTTTTTGTCAGGTTGAACTCTAAAGCGGGACTCATTTGACGTGAAAGAGCATGTTACTCTACTCATCTCGTTTCCATCTGAGATGCTCCTGAGCCCATCTTCTGTCGGTTGAACAGTAGCTTATGTCAACGAAATACAAACCATAGGTTTGTGAGCATACAAATCCACATGGCGGAATCGGCATCGAATGGTTTTGAGTCGAATGGTTTGGGAAGGATTCCTCTAAGATGCTATTGCAAGAAAGTGGCATTCATAGTGCGGTTTCTGTGAGCGTTCATTTTAAAATACTGATCCTCATTTTATTTTGTTACATGCGTACGATCCTGTCCAGATCTTCGGCGAACATCTCCATATTCCAAAAACCGATTCCATAATTTTGAAATGACATTTTGTGGAACTACTAATTCTTCCACTGAAAAAATTGCGTTTGACTTTTCTTAAACGGCGGATGGCCCTCCAGAAAACAGACTCAGCAAAAATCTTTGGTGACATCGTAGTTACTGCCACAAAAACACTCAACGCTGTCGATTGTTTTTATGATCAACTCATTAAATTGTATCCTTCTATTGCTTATATGGTATGCTGCAGTTCGATTTTTACTATTTATATAAAACACATATTTTTCGACATTACAGGTAAAATTTCTATATTCCCAACTTTGTAAATATCATATAATTTTCTTTTTAACCTTTTATACTTCATTTTGAAAAAAATATAGTTATCATGTAGAATATATATTGTTATTTCATATCGAACTCACAATATTCCCTTATTGTGTTTTTAGCAGTAAATATTTCATAAATTTAAAAATTAAAAATATTATCTATTTTATCCAGTAAAAAAACAAGTCTACTTTAATTCTTAAACACTAACATAAAATATTATGTTGTTGTGCTACTTATCCTTTTGCACTTATAAATCATCTAGTCAAGCCAAGCCTGAACCGTATGTGCTCATGGTTGAAGGGGAAAGGAGGATGGCAACTTTCTGTTGTGATGGAGAACCAGAGGGTAGAAGTCTGACTTGGCTCCGGGACACTTTTACAGTCATAAGGAGACAGGGAACTACGGCTTAAAGTGGATTCCAACCACTACAACATCCATGGCCCCTCGGGAATTCATATAAATATAAAATAAAATATTCGCATAAATTCGAGCTCAATATTCGCAAAATTTGCTTACATAACTATTCTTCATCATAAAAGGGAAATGTATTTTTTTTACTTAACTGTTACATTAAACGGAATATAATATTTCAATATCTAGTATTATACATATTAATTTATAAGGAGTGAAAGAGAGGGAAAATGAATGTCTTTGTAGTGTTGAATATCTTGCCTTTTCATTTTAAAAATTTTAAATTATTCCCAACTTATTAATCATGAACAAAAAGCAGACTATATTTCTGAAAATTCTGAACCCTAATAAAGTGGTTTTTAAAATTCCTGAGCAAAAGGTTTATAATTTATAAAACTTAAAATAAAACCTTTTTGAAAATGACATTTAAACTGATTAAATATTCAAAAATTCAAAAGCTTTTCTGCTTTTTTTGAGCTTTTTTCTTTTTACATTCTCATCAATCTTTTTAAAAGATGTTTTATCATAAAAGGCACAAATGAATGGAAAAAAATATAATATACTATATTTTCTTTTCTTTCATTTTCCTTTCTTTCTTTTTCATTTTTATATGATTACACTGTAATATGCAAAAAAATATATTAAAAAATAAACATAACATTTAAAGAATATTTTTTTAACATATATTTTTTTAATTAACTTAAAATGTTATAAAAAATAGGAAAAATGTAAACAAGAAAATATACAAATAATTAAAGTTTAATGAGTTTTGAATAAAAAACAAAACTTAAATTATGAATTTCTTATAAAATAAGTGTGAATTTCACTAAATCATATTCAGCAGTAAACGCTTTTAAATCATTTAAAATGTAAAGAAACATTTTTAATGTAATACTAAAATCAGAAAAACAATGGTAGAATTTCCATAAAAAATAATATTATAGTATTATTTGACTCTTTATTTTTTTAAAAAATGTAGTATTCAAATTAATGCCCAAGATAATAAAACATACATTTTTATTATTTAATGGAACTTACCCAACTACGAAAACTTAAAGTGTTGTTTAACAAACTCAATCATTTTCAAATTTTAGTAACCTAAAATAAACCTAATAAATTTTATATGGGAGTTTTGAAAGCTAAAAGTTTTTTTTATTTAAATTATTGAATTTAAAAAACACTTTATCCAATCTTATAAATGCAATTACTGTTAAAAAGAACAGTTCAAATAAATTAATCCAGTTTGCAAAGTCTGTTCATTAAAGAATCATTGCAATTTTAAAAAAGTCTTTAAAACGCTTCTATTAACTTTTCAAATCAGTTATTTGAAATTAGTGCAGTTAATAAGATTTATCCTTGAAAATCTCGATTTAACATAAATCACTGCCAGTTTGTCTGGCGAAGCTTTAAAAATAGCCCCAATATATCTTGTGAAATACTGGGTACGTACATGCACATGCTACACATACTTTGTCATCTCCCTTGGCATCATAGTATTTATAAAAATGCAGATGCACGTGGTATATGCGCGCTGTCTATACAACATCTATCAAAATGTCAACAAGCCAATTGTCAATGACTTTATGACAGGCACCATAAGTAAACAAAGAGAAACAAAGAACAGATGTATGTGAAAGATCGCTTTACATTTTTTAAGACACTTACTTCCAACTTGAAAAAGCTTTTTAAAGAAAAAGGGTATAAAACTTTCTTAGCTTACAACCAAATAAATTTAAAAAAAAGCTGATACATTTAAATGGCTAAAATTTCTTAGATCCTTCATAGGAAAATTTTATTAAAACTAGCTCCATTTTAATAAATGCAGTTATTAATTCTTAACATTCATTGAGAACTATTACAAAATTATGTAATATAAATAATTTATAGCCAAATTATTTTAAATCGAATATTGTAGAATAACATTTTTCATTATCTTTTTTGAATTAAATACCAAAAATGCATTTATTTGCTCTCCATTTAATAGACTTATCAGAATATTATACACTTTTGCTTTCTAAACAAAACATAACAAAAAATATTGTACTTTAAAAATGGCTGATTCTAAATAATAAAAAATATTATTCAATAATCATTGATTCAAGAACATAAATTATATTTTTAACTTATTTCTTAACTGACTGTTTTGAACATGAATATATACACCTTTCACTGATATGTATGACCCATATGATAAACGTAGCCTGATATGAAACACTAAATTTTTGTTCATTTATTTAAAAATAATGATATCGAACAAAATGGTTTAAATGTTAAATCTATTATATCAATCCTGTGGTTCTGATACTTTCCATGAAAATAAAATAAGCAGAATTGGTAATAATTCCGTCCTTTAATTGAAATCATTCAAATATACATCTATATTTTAATTTAATACTTGGTTTACTTTCAAAGTTAATGGATAGGTTTCTAACTAATAATATACAAGTATTATTTTATTTTTAATTCTTTTGTTATTAAAATTAATGCCACAGGAAGTTAAAATTTACATTTTTATTATTTTAAAAATTAGCTATTAAAACTTAAAATGTTATTTTAAAAATAGCAGCAAATGTAAATGTATAGTAAATATACAGTAATTAAAGTTTAATGTGAGTTTTGAATAAAAGAAATTTCTTAACTTAAATTATGAATTTCTATATAAAATAAGTGTGAATTTGAAAATTCCAGCATTTAATTTGAATCATTTAAATGTATATCTACTTTTTAATGTAATACTAATATTTCAGTTAATGAAATGGCTTCTAAAAAATAATATTATAGTATTATTTGACTTTTTATTTTTTTTGTTATTTAAATTAATGCCACAAGAAGTAATATACATTTTTATTATTTAATGGAACTTAACTATTAAAACTTAAAGTGTTGTTTAACATAACATAGCAAACGTAAATGTATAGTAAGCAAAACAGTAATTAAAATTTTATATGAGTTTTGAATTAACAGGTTTTTTTTTTATTTAAATTACGAATTTCTATAAAAAAAATACTTATCACAAATACATGAAAAGAATTCTATAATGAAATTTAATCTTAGTTTGTAAAAATTTTAATAGCAGACATTGCAATTTCACTATTCAAACGCTTCTATTAACTATTCAAAATCTTAACTCTATTCGAGAAATTTTTCAAAAACTGTTTGTAATTATTAGTTTGTCTGTGAAAATAAGCAAATAGCACATATTATATTACCTTGTGTAATGCCTCCAGTCAATAAATGTAGACTAAGATTTCTTCTTGTTGATAAACTTAAACCATAGAGAATTGTCAAGTTAATTAGACCGAGTCAAATATTAGATGCAAATAACCCACAGACAATACAAATAAAAATGGATTTCATAAAGATAATTTCTTTCCAACTTAAGTTTTGTATGCTAGAAACTTTTAAATGCAATAAATTAAAAAAAAAGCTGATAGATTTGTAATGGGTTTTGAAATTTCTGTGATTTTCATAGGAAAATTATACTGTTATTATAATTTCTTTAATAATAAATATATGTTAGCTCTTTGTAAACTATACGAATTGCCAACAAATAAAGTCGTTTCAAGCACGTATTGGTAGAATTTTTGGGATTATCTTTTTTAAATAAATTGATAAATTTGCATTTGAAAAGACTAAGAATATAATATACTGTTATAAACAAAATGGCAAATATGCATTTAAAAATGGCTTTATTCTGAAAAAAAGTAAATCATTGATAAGTAGTAAATTATATTTTTAACTATTCAATGACTGTTTTTTAAAAAGAATTAAAAAGCACGCCGTATATGTATGACCCATATGCGATAAACGCCAGATATGAAAATGAATTAAAAACATGTTCTTTATTTATGAAATAATATTCTGAAATAAAAATGGTTTAAATGTTAAATCTATTATATCAACTGTGTATTAATGGTTGTATAATGGGATGCAATTAACGATATATTGTTATTTTTAATATGATCTTATATATTTAGAGATCATTTACGAAAAAAATATTAGCAAAACTTTTGAAAATATTATAGCAATTTTCTAACAATTCATGAAAGTTTATAATTGAAATTGTTTTTAAATTTTATTTACTTTTTGATGATGTTATCCTAACTACAAAAGTACCAAAAATATTTCATTTAGATTCTAATTTATATATGAACTTTTACCATAAAAATATAGCATTTATTTTTATTTCCTTATGTAGACACAGCGTGGAATTCCGTTTCGTATAGTACTGTGCAAATCAGTCAACATGATAGTTTCATTTAACTTTTTGGTTCATTATTTAAATATTTCCTACTTTATTGCCCCAACATTACCTTTGAAGGAAATGTAATAAGAGTGGTCTAGTTAATTTTGCAATAGATTCAATCTCTTCCACATTAGATTCTACTGTCTGACAAAAATATAGGAAAATTAAATACCCGAAAAACACAGCATAAACTATTGGTATTAAAATGAAATAACAATTGAAATGGCAAATTCCAAGATATTTGTTATGGAAGGAAATAACAAATAAAGGTAAAAATTCGAAGATACTTGTCCAATGAACGATAGTCCATTGTACTTAAAAATTAGCCCGTTTTCTTCCTATGTTTAACTCTCAACATATCCACAATTATGTAGCTTCTGCCTATAAATATTTCACAAATTAAAAAAATATATTACAAAGAAATATGAAATGACATATCGACGAAAACTATCACAAAAAGGAGACATGTTTATTTAAATTTTTGTCTTATTTAACATTAACATTAATTTACATCAAAAATAAGTTTCATGTAATACTCATTTTATTTTTGCTAAAGCATGATGACACATTATCTGTTTTTGATTTAGGACGTGTTCTCCCCCTTTGCTCAATGCAAAATATACACCCGGAAGTGACAAAAGTCATGGAATACCTAATACATCAAGATACGCGGCATCAACAAGTCTTGTTATGTTTTGCGTCCATAATTGTGGAAAGCGTTGATGGTGCAGGATTTTTGGGCACGAACAGACTCTCGATGACCCATAAATGAGTGATTATCTGGTGGCTTTTTGGAATTGTCCATGAAACCAATCGAACAGTTGTGGCGTGTTGGCGCATTGTCATCCATAAAAATCCTTTGTTTGGGTACACGAAGTCAATGCACTGCATATATTTAACAGTCAATGTTCGGTCCAGTCGCACCAGAAGACAAAGTCCATGCCACAGCCCACACCATCGGAGCCACCACCAGCTTGAACATGTACTAGGTTACACTGAACCCTACCATCAGCTCTTACCAACTGAAATCGTGACTCATCGAAGGCCACGGGTTTTCCATTCATCTACAAATATGACGTGCCCACGAGAGTATGAGTAAAGGCGAGTCGGTCTATATTTCTCCGCATAGGTCTAACAGAGATCCCCTGTACAATCCGTTGGCATGTAGTCTTGTCAATGGCAAAGACTTTTCGGTCGACCACTGCGCTGTCCAAAATTTCAAAAAAATTGCATTACGATTTCGAAATGGCAAACCCATGCGTCTAACTCAGCGTTCAAAGTGAATCACGGTCATGATTTCAGAATAACTTGAACGTAAGATACTCTATGCGATGCTACTGTTTGAGCTAGCACACAGTTGTCTAAGCCATCTCATGTACTATGGATAAGTTTTGCTGAATATAACAAACAAATAGTTGCATTCAATGGCATGTAAATATCAAAAAATTAAATTACGTGTGTGAATCATCATCATTAGGAGACAACGAGAATAATTACTACACTTGTTTAAACTTAGTACACTGTTGTCTAAACCTTATGTGTAATTTATAATACAACAAACAGTTACATTCCATTGCAAATAACAGTTTGAAATAAATACCAAAATACTGATGTCATGTCTCTTTAATTTCTTCTCTTCTTTTATGGAATAAGGTACAAAAATGATGAAAGCCACTTTCATGAATCTTACTTTAAATGCATTAAAACTTTCTTTGCTGGAGCGGATGGGGATTTAATGGGAAAATTTAACTTGTTTCCTTGTCACAAGCAAAGCAATAAATTTAAATGACGTCAGCTTAACGACAAAAGGAGCTTAACATGACATTTTTATCGCCTTTGCAGTAAAAGAAGAAAAAGGACCAACATGCATATTTAGGAAGGATAAGACGAAAATCTGAAAATTTAATTTACAACGCAGCGAGGCAAACACGATACAAAAACATCCAATGCAATCTTTCAGTTAACGCCTTAAGGATGCGCTGCTGCTGTGTTTTATTAATTAAAGTGGTGCAATACTCTAAGCCTCTTAAATGACTTGTAGCGGAAAAAGAAGCATCCGCCCTGCTGCAAACTTCTCTGAAATGAACCTACCATCAGTGTTAATTTATTACTTATTTAATCCCTCCCATGGTAGTAAAAGAAGTAAAAGGATTTAATCACCGAATTGCATGCTTTAAACCCCCAGTTTACTTTTAAATAAGAGCAATTATAAAATATGTACCTAAAATAATTCTTTCGCACTGACATTTGCAATTAAATGCAACTGTTTGTTGTATTAAGAATTATGAAGAAGGTTTTAGACAACATTGTAAGGATTCTAATCAAGAGTAGTTTGAGCCGCCATTTTCGGGCTAATTAATATTATTTTTTTCCGTCAGATCCAGTGGTAACGATGCCTACTTCGGAGAGAAAAACACGCACTGCGTCAAGTTTGAATAATAAATAAGCGTAATTCTAGGATTTAATTAGTTCCTCGACGAATTCTTGGGTAGTAAGTTGCGACCTCTTTTAAAAACTGTGTTTCCGCGAAAAACCTTATTAAAATTGCAGTTGTGCAGTTTTTCAAATTGTGGAGCTTTATTAGCATACTAAGTGATAATTTTCACGTGAATTAATAAATTACGATGTCATGAATGTAGCTTATTTATACTTGTAGTACTTTTTGCAGTTGAATAAAATTAATATAAATTAATATATTAATTAAATATACATTTAATTTTTTTTCCGATTCATATTATTTTAATGTTTTTAAGAAAATAATCTTCACAAAATTATATAAAGTAACACAAAGTTTGTAGTGTTTGAAAAATTTAGATAAATATAAACGCTATTTTCTTAATTTATGAATAAAATGAAATTCAAATGTTTATTATAATATTATTAATTACATTTTATCTTATATTACAACATTGCACAGTAAGTGCATGTACAACATTTTTCTAACTAATGTACTAATTTAGAAAATATTCACCATCATTTCTTGAAAAAATGGGTTTTGTAATTTTATTGGCAAATTGTATAAAATATATATAATATGTTATTTAGGGGGACGAGTATGATTTACGCATTGTTTATTTATCCGGTACACAATGTAATATTTAACAACTGAAAGTAGGAGACAATCAGCAGTTTACGCCAACTTGAAAATTTGCAGTTACATCATTAAAAGCATGGTCTCTTAGGACTTCTCGAGACCTTCTTCTGTCTCTCTGTCTATAAGCGCACCCTTTACATCTTTTTTTTCTCGCTTGCAAGAGCAGTTACATCAATAGGGGACATAAGTCATTCTTGTTTAGTTTTGTTTGTCGCTGAAAAGTCCTTTTTGCACACTTTAGGGCAAATTGGACCAGGACCTACAGTTTATCGTGTATTCTGAACCACTAACTAACATCTATGACACCGTCATGATTCAAACATGAAGCATGTGGTACCAAAGACCAGAGAACTAACCAATTGACCATCAGGCTGCTTGTAGATTTGTTAGTTCTACACCCAACCCTGATTGTGGCTCTATAATCATATTGAACCAGGTTTAAAGTGGATTCTGAACTACTGAAAACATTCATGGTATCGCTGGGATTCTAACCCAAAACCTATGGTACTGGCCATCAGGCTCCGTAAACCTTCAACTTTCAGAACAGAACGACTACTGATAACATAAAAATTGCATGGTTGTCTCATGTATGTCTAAATAAATTTTTTAACTTCCATTAATCCATTAATGAGTTATCTAACAGAACGTACTAACCCTGAGTAAATTATCTTATGTTCGTAATATCGGCAAAATAATAATTGCCTTAATTTTAATACATGACCATCACATTTACATTTTTAATAAATTGCCGTATCAGCATGTATAAAAATTACGGTCAATTTAAATATTTACAAATTTGTTGCTGAAGACGGCAAATTTTGCAAGCAATTCCTTGATCTTGGAATTCTTTTATCATGAGGCCAGCATGGAATTTAATAGTTACATTACTAACTTTTAAGCTTTATATTCAGTGTTTAAAAATGACAAATTGTATAAATTGAGTTATTTAAGAGATGTTAAAGTAAGATATGTGCATTGTTTGTTTATCTAGTTACACTATGTAATATTTAACTCCCTAAAGAGAAGAAAATTAGCAATTTGAGGCAGCATAAAAATTTGCAGTTACATCTTTAACAGCATGATCTCTTACGACTTTTCGCACTTTCAGATCTTCTTCTATCTTTTATGTCTACAAGCGCAACCATACATCTTTTTCGCTTGCAAGAGCGCCAACTTCAATAAAAGATGTAAGCTATTCTTGCTTAGTATGTCGCTCTACTGTCATTTTGTGTACACTTTGGACTAATTATATCTGGACCTACAGTTTAATGGGGATTTCGAACCACTACAAACAAGCAGGCCCCGCCAGAATTCTAACCTGAAGCATGTGGAACCAAAGGCCCCAGTGCAAGCTAGTAGGCCTTCAGGCGGCTACTCTTGTTTAAGTTTAGTACATTGTTGTCTAAGCCTTTATTTACAATTTATGATGCAACAAACAGTTGTTTTTCATTGAAAATATCACTGCGAAATGCAAATATTTAATAATAATCATGAAAATATATTGGTACCATGTCTCTTTTAAATTATTATTCGGCTATAGAATCGCAAGGTGCAAATATGATGGAAGCCGCTTCATGAATCTTACTTTTTAAATGCATTAAAACTTTCTTTGCTGGAGCGGCCGGGAATTAATAGGAACAATTTCACTCCGGTTTCATTGTCACAAGCAAAGCAATAAATTTAAATGACGTCAGCTTAACGACAAAAGGAGCTTAGCATGACATTTTTATCGGCTTTGGAGGAAAGAAGAAAAAGGACCAACATGCATATTTAGGGAGGATAAGACGAAAGGATAAAATTTAATTTACAACGCAGCGGCAAAAACATTACAAAAACATCCAATGCAATCTTTCAGTTAGCGCCTTAAGGATGCGCTACTGCTGTGTTTTATTAATTAAAAGTGGTGCAATAATCTAAGCCTCTTAAATGACTTGTAGCAAAAAAAAAGAAGCATCATCCCCTGCTGCAAACTTCTGAAATGAATCTACCCTCAGTGTTAATTTATCACATTTTTAATCTCTCCCATGGTAGTAAAAGAAAGTAAAAGATTTTAATCACTAAATAGCATGCTTTAAACCCTAGTTTACTTCTACATGAGAGCAATTATAAAATATGTACCTAAAATAATTCTTTTCGCACTGACATTTGCAATTAAATGCAACTGTTTGTTGTATTAAGAATTATGAAGAAGGTTTAGACAACATTGTAAGGATTCTAAGAAAAGAAGAGTAGTTTGCGCCTCCTCTTAGCTAATTTCATCCACTTTCGGGCTATTTAATATTATTTTTCCGGCAGATCCAGAGTTAACGATGCCTACTTCGAAGAGAAAAACACGCACTGCGTCAAGTATGAATAATTAATAAGCGTAATTCTGGGATTTAATTAGTTCTGCGACGAATTCCTGGGTAGTAAGTGGCGACCTTTTCATAATAGTGTTTCCACGAAAACCTTATTAAAATTGCAGTATTGCAGCTTTTCAAATTGTGGAGCTTTATTAGCATACTAAGTAATAATTTTCACTCGGAATAATAAATTACTTTGTTTTGAATGTAGCTTAATTTTTAATGGTAGTACTTTTTTTCCAGATGAAAAAATTAGTTTAAATTAATAAATTAATTAAATACTGCAGTTAAATTGTATTACAATACTTTTGGTTTTAATGTTTATTTTAAAAAATAATTTTCAAAAATTATACAAAGTAACATAAAGTTTGTAGTGGTTAATTAAATTAGACAAACATAAACGCTACTTTTAAGAATTTATGGAAAAATTAAAATTGAAATTGCAAATGTTTATTCTTAATATCATTATTGATTGAATTTTATCTCTTATTAAAAATTGCACATTAAGTGTATGAACTACATTTTTATAACTAATGTGTTAGATTAGATTAGTGGTCTGGTGGCCAAATTGCTAGCCTTCTGGCATTTTGTACCACGTGCTTCAGGTTCGTCTCCCTGAAAATGGCACGGATCCTTGTTAGTGGTTCGGATCCTACTTTAATCTGTAGGTCCCAGTCTATTTTGCCCTCGTGTGCACAAAATGACCGTAGAGCTACAAGACAAAACTTTTAGAAAATCTGTGCTATCAATTCTTGGAAAACACAACTTTTGCAAATTTTTGTGATACTTGGCGGGCTTCATGTTCCACATATGCAAACCACGAAATCTCTAGTAACAGGCAATAGGAGATGGTGTCCGTTGTTGAACAAATTAAAGGATTAACTGCCCAAAACTTGAGTATAATATAAACGAGAGTATTATACAGAGTATATAGAGTTGATGGGTGTCTTGAAATTCCTATAATAATTATTACTCTCTAATTAATTGCTAAGCAAACTAAAAAAAAGAAGTGCCAATTTAAATCATCAAAAACATGGTCAATCCACAGTTATCACACGCCATCCGATATTATTGAATTTAATACATTTTTATAACAAATACCATTGTTGTTTAATACTTTTTTGATCATATGGAAAAAGAAAACACTGAAAAATTTCTGATTGGTCATAAAGTTCAAACCAATAAAATGAATTGAAACGAATTGAAACGCAATTACTACATTCAAGGCTTCAACCACAAATGGTGGAATCGGTTTCGAATGAATAGTTTCACTCGAACTCTCTACCGGTAAGTAGTCTCCTACAGGTGGCATTGCAAGAAAGTGGCATTGATAGCGTGATTTTTACTTATGTTCTTCGTGTTAAAATGAAAATCTTCATTTTGTGATGTTGTACGCTTAAGACGTTCTCCTGATCTCGGAAGAACATTTTTAATTTCCAAAAACTTTTCCCTAATTTGGAAATAACATTTTTAGAAACTCAAAAGCTTTCGTTTATCGTTTGGCACGTCTCTAAACGCCCGATGGCTCCACTCAGCTAAGCCATCTTGGTAAGATATCGTAGTCACTTCTACAAAACTCTCGACTTGTGCCAATTGTTTTTAATCTCCTTCTATTGAAGATATGCTGCAGGTCGCTTTTCACTTATATAAAACGCATATTTTTCGATATCACAGATAAAGTTTGCATATTCTCAACTTTCTAAAAATTATAATTTTTCTTTTTAACCTCATATTATTATTTTTAGTTTTCATGAAAAACTGCCGATTAAATCGTTATTTCATACGGAACTTGGCAGTCATCTAGACCAAGCCCACGAACCCGTATGGGCTCATGGTTGAAGGGAAAGGAAGGGCAGCTTCTGTTGTGATGGAGCTTGAGGTAAGGTAAATGTCTGACTTGGCTCCCTGATGCTCTTACAGTCATATGAGAAGGGGAACTACGGCAATGTGGATTCCAAACCACTACAAAATTCCATGGTAAAAACAGGAATGCTTCATATAAATATAAAATAATATATTCACATAAATTCGCATAATTTGTTTCGCATAAAATATTCTTCAGCACAAAAGGGAAATATATATATTTTTTTTTAATTTGCTGTTATTACATTAAATCGGAATAAAACATTTCTTAATTATCTAGTATTATACATATTAATTATAAGGAGGGATAGATAGAAAAAAAAAGAATCGTTCCTTGAACGAATTTGAATATCTTTGTTTTTTCTATACAAGATTTTAAAATATTCCCAAATTTATTAATCATGAACAAAAAATTATTCATTAATTCCGACTAATACACTGTTGAAAATATCCAATTTAGTAAAGTTAGTTTATTAAAAAATGTTACACCGCTCTTCTAATAATTTATTAAACTTAAAATAAAATATCTTTTGAAAATGGCCTTTAAAATGATTAAATATTCAAAATATATAGCTTCTTTTGCACTGTTTTTGTTTTACATACTTATCAACCTGTTTAAAGAATATTTTCTGTCGTAAGACAAATGAACGAAAAAAAATAATACACTAGGTTTTCTTTTCTTTCTTATTTTTTTTTCTATATGATTACTTTGGGATATGCTCAAAAACTTATATTAAAAAATAAACATAAATATTTTTAAAAATATCTGTTTCATAATCTTTAATTAATTTATGATAAGAAAAAAAAAGTAAAATTTAATCAGCTAGGTCGATATACAGATTACCCATAAAATTCAGAATTTAATGTAAGAACATAACAGCAATTTTAAGCAAAAAAATAGAAAGAAAAGAACAATAAATCAGATTCGGGCAATATATTTTGTTCATAAGTTATCGCTCCAAACTGAAAAAGATAACATATTAGAAGAAAAAATGTAAAAAAATTAAAAAAAAACAACAACTAGAATCCCAGGCCATTTTATAAAAAGCACGTGAAAGAATAGAAATTTAAAAAAAACAATAAGAATATATCGCGAATTAAAAAACATAATGAAATAAACCGTTAAGAAAAGTTGGAAATTGTTAAGGTAACAAAAATCATGAAGGACATTAAAAAATCCGTTGCCCACAACAATATCCATAATTATAAGGGTAAATATTGATAGATTGTAATCTGGCAATCTGCAGAAATCAAAGACGGCATAATTCAAAAAGCTTTTCAAATCAATCTTTTAACCACTACTCTATGATTGCTTAACAAATTAGTTCCACTTTAATTTAAAAATTCTAAAATTATAATTGTTTAAAAAGTCTAAAATTATCATTATTTAAAATGTCTTAATTACTTTACACTATTTGTCATCATCAAACATTATGGCAGTTAGTATTACAATCATTCATTGAAGCACTTGATTTAACAATATGACTGAATTTGGTTAAAAAAAACGTGTAAAGAGGTACCCCTAGATTCTTTTTGGAATAATTGTACTCTACATGTTACTTTGTGCAGGCGTGTCCATCTCAAATGATCTTGAGGGGCCACCATAGCCCCGGGGCCGCATATAAAATTATATATATCTTCACATTTGACTTAGACCCAATATAGGCATTTTTTTTTGAGTGAAAAATGGAAATATAATGAGTTATTATTCTTGTGTTTACTATTATTCTTACATGTAAACATAGATAATATAATAATAATGACACTAAACGCATTTTGTAAAGATATGTATAACATTAAAAATTGAATATACAAAATATATAAATATAAACGAAATAAAATAATTAAAAATATTTATTTGACTAATGCGATATTTGTTTACAGGTTAGTGTCCGTTATATTTGAACGTGCTTTGTGTTTGGTCAATTTCATTTAGAAAAAAAGAGATTCGCATTTTAAGTTGAACCAAAAAGTGCTAACAACTTCAACTAAGTGTCTGATTTGCTCTGCTATCAAAAAAATCAACTGGGTGAATTATCGATGGTCACTGCGACGTTGAGGTCACAAAAGTGAAACACAGACATCATAGTACATATAAAAATTGTCCCATTTTACTTTTATAAAGTTGTTTTAAAATAGTTGTTAACATTTCAATAAGATAATTGCCAATAATTTTATATTGAAAATAACAAAGGTAATGTAAATATCCCTTTACTAAAAATTTTAAGATGGTTTTTGAGTACTTAAGTATAAACCAATTTTGATCAAAAAGTTTCTTCTCTACAAAAAAAAAGGAATTTCTTTGTTTGTTTTTCTGGTCAAACCAGCAGAAATACCGAAAGTTATCTTATAAATACTCTGTTTACTGAAGTTTCAGGAAAACTTTCTTTTCTGAAGTTAGAAAAATAAAATTTATATTCCTTTCATTTTTAAGTCTTCTACTGAAAGAAATATATCTTCGAACTAAAATTGATTTCTAGGACATTTGAATTAAATACAATTCTGATCCTTAAAGTGTACTTTATTAAAAATAGTTCATTTTAAAGACCAATGCAGTTATTAATTCATAAATAACCTTCTAGAACATAACCAAAATTATGTAGTTTGTACAATATTATTTCTAGCTAATTATTTTGACATGAATATTGTACAATATTTTTCAAATATCATTCTAGTACATTACCAAAATGATGTATTTTCATCAACATCATTTCTCACTAATTATTTTAACATCAATATTATACAATAATTTTCTTGTTTCATATGAAAAATCGTAATTTTGGGGCCTACATTTTAAAAAATCATCAAAATTATGTACTTAAATGACATTTCTTGGAAAATTCTGAATCTGCAAACATGGAGTTTTGAAGCTAATGATCCTAAGTTAAAAGTTCTTGATATTTAAAAATAAAAAATAAGTATGAATTTGAAAAATATACCATCATATAATTGTAACCATTTAAATGTATATATATCTAATTTTTAATGTAATACTAATATATTTCAGTTAATGGAGAGTTTTCTAAATAATAATATAGGTGTATTATTTGAAAATCTTTTGTTATTAAAATTTATTTCAGAGGAAGTTAAAATTTACATTTTTATTATTTAGTGAAAATTAACTATTCAAACTTAAAATGTTATTTAATATAACAGCAAACGTAATGCACAGTAAATAAATAGTAATTAAAGTTTAATATGAGTTTCGAATAAACAAGATTTCTTAATTTAAATTACAAATTTCTATATAAAAGAAGAGTGAATTTAAAAAAAAGGATCCATCTTTTAATTGGAATCTTTTAAATATATATCTACTTTTAATGCAATACTAATATTCCATTTAATGGAGTTTTCTAAATAATATATAAAAGTATTATGTGGCTTTTAATTCTTTTTTTTTATTAAAATTAGTTCAGTTAAAATTTACATTTTTTATTATTAAATGAAGTGAGTATTAAAACTTAAAAATATATTTAACTTGAATTATATAAGCAATAATTAAAGTTTAATTAATTCCAAGATTTTTTTAATTTAAGTTAATTTCTATCTAAAATAATAATTTGAAAAAAATATTATTTAATTGAATCGTTTAAATATGCTTTTTTAATATAATAAACTAATATTTAAGTTAATGAAGGGGTTTCTTTATAAAAATTTATTATCTGATTTTTAATCTTTTGTAAAAAATTACATTTTGTAATTATTAAAAGTTAAAACATTTTTAGTATATAATAAAAATTAACTATTCAAACTTAAAATGCTATTTAAAACAGCAAACGTAAATGTATAGTAAATTACAGTAATTAAAGTTTAATGTGAGTTTTGAATAAAAGAAATTTCTTAATTTAAATTATGAATTTCTATATAAAATAAGTGTGAATTTGAAAAAAATTCAGCATTTAATTCGAATCATTTATATGTATATCTACTCGAATGTAATACTAATATTTCAGTTAATGAAGTGGCTTTTAAAAAATAATATTATAGTATTATTTGACTTTTAATTTTTTTTTTTTTGTTATTTAAATTAATGCCATAAAGTTAAAATACACATTTTTATTATTTAATGGAACTTAACTATTAAAACTTAAAGTGTTATTTAACATAGCAGCAAACGTAAATGTATAGTAAGCAAGCAGTAATTAAAATTTAATATGAGTTTTGAATAAACAGGTTTTTTTAATTTAAATTACAATTTCTATAAAAAAAATACTTAACACAAATACATGAAAGAATTCTACAATAAAATTTAATCTTAGTTTGTAAAAATTTATTAGTAGACATTGCAATTTCACTATTCAAACGTTTATATTAACTATTTAAAATGTTAGCTCTATTCGAGAAATTTTTTCAAAAACTGTTTGTAATTATTAGTTTCTCTGTAAAAATAAGCAAATAGCACATATTATATTACCTTGTGTAATGCCTCCAGTGAATAAATGTAGAATTAGATTTCTTCTTGTTGATAAATTTAAACCATTGAGAATTTCCAAGTTAATTAGACCGGTGTCAAATATTAGATGCAAACATCCCACAGACAATTCAAATAAAAATGGATTTTTATAAATAATTTCTTTCCAACTTAAGTATTGTATGAAAGAAACTTTTAAATGCTATAATTTTTAAAAAAACTGATAAATCAGTAATGGGATTTGAGATTTCTGTGATTTTCATAGAAAAAAATTGTACTGTTATTATAATTTCTTCAATAAATATATGTTAGCTAATTTGTAAACTATACGAATTGCCAACAAATAAAGTCGTTTCAAGCATGTATTGGTAGAATTTTGGGATTATCTTTTGAAATAAATTGATAAATTTGCATTTGAAAAGACAAGAATATAATATACAGCAATAAACAAAAAGTGGGAAATAATACATTTGAAAAATCACTTAATTTGAAAAAAAGTAATTCATTGATAAGTTGTAAATTATATTTCAAAATATTTAATGACTGTTTTTAAAAATTTAATCACGATATGTATGTATGATACCTATTCAATAAACGCCAGATTTGAAAATGAATTAAAACATGTTCTTTATATATGAAATAATATTCTGAAATAAAATGGTTTTTAATGTTAAATCTATTATAATATCAACGATAATAATGCGAAGCAATTAATTTATTGAAATTTTTAATATGATATATTTTTAGAGATAATTTTTTCAAGAAAATATTAGCAAATGCTTTGAAAAATATTATAGCAATTTTCTAAAGATCGAAAATTGGAAATTCAATAAAAGTTTATAATTCAATTTGTTTTTAAATTTTTTTTTTTTTAAGTTCTTTTTATGATGATATACTAATTACAAAAGTAAGAAAAATATTTCGATTCTAATTTATATATGAACTAATTTCATAAAATATAGCATTTATTATTTATTTGTGTAGAGATAGCGTGGAATTTATTTCGTATTATTTTACTCAATTTATGAGAACAGTTTCATTTCACTTTTTTTTTTTTTTTTTTTTTTGGTTTATTCTATAAATGTTTTCTACGTTTACTGCCACCACAATATCTTTAATGGTAATGTAATACGAATGGTCCAGATAATTTTTACACTACATTCCTTCTTCTTCCACATTACATTCTACTCTTTAAAAAGTATATTAAAATTAAACACCCATTAAACACAACACAAACAAGTGGTAATAAATGAAATAACAGTTAAATGTAAAATTCCATGATACTTATTATTAAATGGAATCACAATTAAAATGAAAAATTCAAGATATTTGTTATTAAATGGAATAATAATTAAATGAAAAATTCCATGATACTTATTATTAAATGGAATCACAATTAAATGAAAAATTCCAAGATATTTGTTATTAAATGGAATAATAATTAAATGAAAAATTCAAGATACTTGTTATTAAATGGAATAACAATTAAATGTAAAAATTCTACGATACTTATTATTAAATGGAATCACAATTAAATGGAAAATTCCAAGATACTTCTTCAATGAACGATAGTCTGTTTAACTTAAACTAACCCATTCTGTACCTATATTTAACATCAGCATATCCATAATCATGCAGGGGTGTATGTCCATAATTTTCCACAAAGTTAAAAACATTATTATAAAGAAATATTAATTGACAGATGAGCGAAAATTATCATAAAATGAGATAAGTATATTTTTTAATTTTTTGGCTCCTTTAATTTTCATTTAAAATAATTTTACGTATCCTTATTTGACAGCCATTATTTCCACGATAATACTCAGTTTCTAGTTATGTTTTGCTATAGCATACCCCTGATCAATGTTGATCATGATATCTGTGATACTCTGCCTTCTATTAGATTTGTCCCATACCTTTGTTCAATGCACAATGTCCCAAAACATTATGACCAGGGTGCAACTGTTCGCCTGGAAAACGGCGTATCCTGACACGGTCATCGGCATGATGAATGACAAACCGTGATTCATCTGACCAGGCAACTCTCTCCAACTGATCCATGGACCAGTCACGATGTTCCCGGGCCCAGCGCAGGGGCAGTTGGCGATGACGCTCGGTCAGCAAAGGCACACGAGTGGGACGTTTGCTGCGTAGCCCCATATCCAACAGTGTCCGCTGAACGATGTGCTCCGATACTATTCTACTTGGCCGTGCATTGTATTGGGCTGTCAGCTGAGCCACTGTCTGGCTCGGTTTTGCTGCACCATGCGAGACAGTCTCCGACAAACTTTTTCTTTGATAGCATGTGGACGTCCAACACCATGTCGTCTACTGCTGGTTTCACCGCCATTCATCCACTTTGCAACAACTAGTACTAACAACTGTAGATCGCGAACAACCCACGAGTCGTTCGGAAATACTTGTTCCGAGCCTTCGAGCCATTACAATCTGCCCTCTATTAAAGTCGCTTAGATCCGCAGCCTTTTCCCATCACACACAGAAGTGAGTGAAAGAATGATTCTTCAGACTCTCCAGCAGCAGTTAAATATCACTTCCACTTGAGCACGTGCCTTCCACGTCATCCAGGCGAGTTCATTGCAAAATGTAGGGGTGGTCATAATGTTTTGGCTCTTGAATGTATAACGTATCCCCATATAAGAAGTCGATATCTCACGTACGATGGCTATGTTAAATATAATAAAAGAACGAGACATGATTATTGTAAAGCAGAGAATCACAGATAATATAAAGTACATTAATGATAAAGAATTTTCACAATTTCAAAAATTTATTACAAAGAAATATAAAACGGCATATTAGTGAAAATTATTACAAAACGAGATGAATTTATTTATTTCTATTTCTTAATTTAATCACATCAAGATAATAGTCAATTTCTTGCTATGTTTTGCTATAGCGTACAATGATCAATGCTGACCATATCATCATTGATTATCTGCTTTCGATTAATTATGTTTTGTAGCTTTGCTCAATACACGATACTTTAACATAGCCCCATATGAAGAAGTCTATATTGCATGTATTATGGTTAAGTTACAGGTATGCTGTATAGAAAAAGATGCGAGATATGACTAATATAAAGAAGAGAATCACATATCGCATAAAGTCTTTCGACGAAAAAACTTTTGAAAATTCAAAAATTATTACAAAAAGAAAAATGAAAGGGCATCTAAAGAGAATATTATTACATAAATGCCATTGAGATGCTTATATTTATTTTTACCTCTATAATTTTTAATTTAATTTAAATTAATACACATATTTATCTTGGCACCATTATCTGTACGAAGCATATCAAAGATGGTATCCACTTTTGCCATGTTAGCAATAACATACCCTCACAAAACTGGCAATGTCACCTCTGATTCAGATAAATGATGTCCCCGTAGCAATACG
>BPLR01017064.1:0-107394 GCA_021605095.1 Caerostris extrusa | reverse complement strand
TTTTAAATTTAGCATGTAAATCATGTAGTATTAATCTTCTTCAATTAATATATCTTCATAACTATCAATACATATCTGTATCTAGACTTCTTCTAAATACAAATATTTTTATGGGAATTATATATTATTAATAATAAATTTTATTTGTGTGGGTGTGTGTTCATGGATTTTTAAATTACGTTAATTATGGCTGAATATTATTTGAATTTCAAATATTATTTATTAAGAGAATCCATGTAGTTTAAAGCAGAAAGTAAATTTTAAAGCATTTATTTATTTATTTATTAACAACATATATTGAAAAAATAAAATTGTTTGTTATTTGCAAAAAAAAAAAAAAAGGGTATCAAAATATTTTTATAAACGTTATTCTGTAAATATATAAAAAACCATTTCAAAAGAAACCTTGTCGTTTCAAAATTGCTATAATTCTTTCAAGAAAAACTTATATATATATATATATATATATATATATATATATATATATATATATATATACATAAATATATATATATATATATATATATATATAAAGTTATCTTTTAAAACATGTATTAAATGAAACAAAATTTTCTCTCTCAAAAATTATATCTATTCATGCATAAAAAAGCAAAGCAAAAGAATTTTTGCTAGTAAAATTGATTCCGACTTCAATCATTCTGAAGTAGAAACAGCGAGATTGCAACTCAACTCCGAACTCTTTCAATTCGTTCCATGGTGCTGTTCGAAATTTTTGGATTCCTGTAATCTGCCGTAAACACACGTGCGTTTATCGAAAGTTTGTTCTTTGGAATTTTTCTTTTTCTTTATTTTGCCATGCGGGTTTCGAAGAGTTTGGCAAATATTTTTCCCTTTTTTTTCTTTCTGTTGACAGCTAGCTGGAAGTTAGAGTTGGAATTCTTACCGGTCTTTCTAAGCGTATTAAGATGAATGGAGTCTTTTTTTTTTTTTTTTTTTTTTTTTTGAGAAATGTTGTGTTGAGTTGTTTTCCCTCTAGTGCTTCCAGTCGCTAAATAAATACGGGCACAGTTAATAGCTGGTTTTTCTTCGCTAATCTGTATGTTGCCCTTTTTGGATTTTGGTCTTGAGAAAATTGTTTGGCTTAGTGGCTTAATTTGTATCACAAACATTTCGAAAGTAAATAGAAACTTTTTGGAATAAGTTTCTTTAATAAATAAACGTTTCCTATAAATTAATATATATTGAATTAAATCAAGTTTTTCATATAAAAAAAACATTTGGATCTACTAAAATATTACACATATATAATGTTTAGTTTTTTTAAAAATGAAAATTCAAACATTCAAAGTGATTACAATTAATTGCTTTTAAACTTTAACATTTATTTTATATTTATTTTCTTCAATTAAAATATAAGTATCAATATATATTTGTATTTAATCTTCTACAAAATTTTAAAAAAATACTTTTATGGGAATTATACATCATTAACAATAAACCTACAATATAAATTTCATTTTTGTGTGTATGTGTTCATGGATTTTTAAATTCTGTTTATTATTTCTGGGTTTTTTTCCAAGTAGTATTTATTAAGAAAATATGTACTTTCAAATTGAAAATAAATTTTTTAAAACATTTATTTATTTATTAGACATATACTGAAAGTTAAAAATTTTGTTAGTTGCAAATAAAAAATATCAATTACGAATCAAAATATTTTAATAAACGTTATTCTGTAAATATATAAAAAAAAAAAAAACATTTCAAAAGAAACCTTGTCATTTCAAAATTATTATAATTCCTTCACACGAAATCCTTTATATATCTATATATGTTTTCTTTTAAAAATATGTATTAAATGAAGCAAAAATTTCTCTCCAAAATTAACATCTATTCATGCATAAAAAATAAAACCAGAAGCAAGAAAAAAAAAGAAATTTTGCCAGTAAAATTGATTCCGACTTCAATCATTCTGAAGTAGAAACAGCGAGATTGCAACTCAACTCCGAACTCTTTCAATTCATTCCATGCTGTTCGAAATTTTCAGATTCCTGTAATCTGCCGTAAACACACGTGCGTTTATCAAAAGTTTGTTCTTTGGAATTTTCTTTTTCTTTCTTTTTGCATGCGGGTTTCAAGAGTTTGGCAAATATTTCTTTTCTTTTTCTTTCTATTGACAGCTAGCTGGAAGTTAGAGTTGGAATTCTTACCCGCCTTTCTAAGCGTGTTAAGATGAATGGATTCTTTTTTCTTATGTTTTCTTTTTTGAGAAATGTTGTATTGAGTTGTTTTCCCTCTAGTGCCTCCAGTCGCTAAATAAATACGGGCACAGTTAATAGCTGGTTTCTTCGCTAATCTATATGTTGCCCTTTTTGGATTTTGGTCTTGAGAAAAGTGTTCGGCTTAGTGGCTTAATTTATAGAGCAAACACTGGAAAAGTAAATAAAACTTTCTGGAATACGTTTTTTTTTTTTAAATAAATGTTTCTAAATGTTCATAAAGTTGTCTTTTAAAAACATGTATTAAATGAAACAAAATTTCTACCGAAAATTAACATCTATTCATGTATAAAAAAGCAAACGCAAAAGAATTTTTTGCCAGTAAATGATTCCGATTCAATCATTCTGAAGTAGGATTACAATTAATTGCTTTTACATTTCATTTTATATTTTTTTAACTTTTTCAATTTATCTTCTTCAAATTTTAATTTTTCTTCATAAGTATCAATATTTTTATCAATTCCGTTTAAAAAATATTTTGACTGAAAATATTATATTAAATAATAATTTTACTGAAAATGAAGAAGTTTGTATTTTTTTTTAAATAAAAAAAAATGTATTTTTTAAAAAATTTTTATAAACGTTATTCTTTAAATATTATATAAAAAAAATTTCAAAAGAAACCTTGCCGTTTCAAAAATTATAATTCTTTCAAAAAAAAATATTTATATATATAGATATTATATGTAGTCTTTTAAAACTAAATATTGCAAAAATTTCTCTCCAAAATTTTATTCATTTATAAAAAATAAAACCAAAGCAAGTAAAAAAAAAAAAAAGATTTTTAGTAAAATTATTCCGTCTTCAATCATTTTGAAGTAGAAACAGCATTTCAAAACTCCGAAACTTTCTTGTCGTTGGTTATTTTTTAATTCTTTCTGCCGTAAACACGCGTGCGTTTATCGAAAGTTTGTTCTTTGGAATTTTCTTTTTCTTTATTTTGCCATGCGGGTGTTAAAAGAGTTTGGCAAAATATTTCTTTTCTTTTTTTCTATTGACAACTGCTGGAAGTTAGATTTGAATTCTTACCCGTCTTTCTAAGCATGTTGAAATGAATGGAGTCTTTTTTATATTTTTTTTTTTGAGAAATGTTGTGTTGAGTTGTTTTCCCTCAGTGCCTCCAGTCGCTAAATAAATACGGGCACAGTTAATAGCTGGTTTTTCTTCGCTAATCTATTTTGCCCTTTTTGGATGTTCAATTTTGTTCATGTCTTCGAAAAGTTTTAGTAGATTCCTTTAATCACAAACATTCGTAAAGTAAATAAAAATTTTATTCGGAATAAGTTTTTTTCAATAAATATGTCATATTTGGAAATAAGGTTTTTCCAATAAAAAAGATTTTAAACTATAAATGAATACAAATTGATTTATTTTTTAAAAATGAAAATTCAAGTTTGTTCTAATTAAAAAATTTTATATTTTATTAAATTATTTCTCTTCAAATAACATCTTCATCTGATCAATATTTTACATAAAAAATATTTTCGAATTTTATATGGGAAACACGCGTTTTTACATTAAATTAATTTTAAATATAAATGATTTTTATTCTTTGTCCATAAAAAATATAAATATTTTCAAATGTAAATTTTTATTTTCAAATGTATTATTTATTAAGAAAAATCATGTAGTTTCCAGTAGAAAGTGAATTTTTAAAGACATTTATTTAATAGCAATATATATTGAAAAGTAAAAACTTTTATTATTTGCAAATAAAAAAAAAGAGTATCAAAATTTTTTATAAACTTTTTTGTAAATATATAAAAAAGCATTTCAAAAGAAATCATGTTGTTTCAAAATTATTATAATTCTTTCTCGAAAAAAACTTTATATATATATATATATATATATATATATAATATACATATATATATATGTTGTCTTTTAAAACATGTATTAAATGAAACAAAAATTTCTACCGAAAATTAACATCTATTCATGCATAAAAAAAAAAGCAAAAAAAAAATTTTTTTTGCCAGTAAAATTGATTCCGACTTCAATCATTCTGAAGTAGGATCAGCGAGATTGCAACTCAACTCCGAACTCTTTCAATTCGTCCATGGTGCTGTTCGAAATTTTTAGATTCCTGTAATCTGCCGTAAACACACGTGCGTTTATCGAAAGTTTGTTCTTTGAATTTTCTTTTTCTTTATTTCGCCATGCGGGTTTCCAAGAGTTTGGCAAATGTTTCTTTTTTTTTTTTTTTTCTGTTGACAGCTAGCTGGAAGGTGGAGTTGGAATTCTTACCCGTCTTTCTAAGCGTGTTAAGATGAATGGATTCTTTTTTTTTTTTATTTTCTTTTTTTTTTGAGAAATGTTGTGTTGAGTTGTTTTCCCTCTAGTGGCTCCCAGTCGCTAAATAAATACGGACACAGTTAATAGCTGGTTTCTTCGCTAATCTATATGTTGCCCTTTTTGGTTTAGGTCTTACGAAAAGTGTTTGGCTTAGTGGCTTAATTTATATCGCAAACATTCGGAAAGTAATTGGAATAAGGTTTTTTTCAATAAATGTTTCATATAAATGTTTACAAATTGAATTAAATCGAGTATTTTTCTATAAAATAAGATATTTGGAATTACAAAATATTGCATATATGTAATATTGTTTAGTTTTTAAAAATGAAAATTCAAACATTCAAAGTTATTACAATTAATTGCTTTTAAACTTTAACATTTATTTTATATTTATCTTCTTCAATTTACATATTTTCATAAGCCTCAATATATATCTGTATCTAATCTAAGTTAAAAAAATACTTTTATAGAATTTTATATTATGAATAATAAGCTGATAATATAAATTGTATTTTTTTCTTTGAGTGCATTTATGATTTTTAAATTAAGTTAAATGTGGCTGATTTTTCCAAGAATTATTTACTAAGAGAAATCATGTAGTTTCAAATAGAAAATTTATTTTTAAAGCATTTTTTTATTTATTTATATACTAACATATACTGAAAAGTAAAACTTTTGTCATTTGCAAATAAAAAGAAGTGTGTCAAAATATTTTTTTATAATCGTTATTCCGTAAATATATAAAAAAAAATATAAAAAAAAAACTTTGTCGTTTCAAAATTATTATAATTCTTTCTTGAAAAACTTTATATATATATATATGTTGTCTTCTAAAACATGTATTAAATGAAGCAAAAATTTTACTCAAAATTAACATCTATTCATGCATAAAAAATAAAACCAGAAGCAAGAAAAAAAAAAGAAATTTTGCCAGTAAAATTGATTCCGACTTCAATCATTCTGAAGTAGAAACAGCGAGATTGCGACTCAACTCCGAACTCTTTCAATTCGTTCCATGCTATTCGAAATTTTTAGATTCCTGTAATCTGCCGTAAACACACGTGCGTTTATCGAAAGTTTGTTCTTTGGAATTTTCTTTTTTCTTTATTTTGCCATGCGGGTTTCGAAGAGTTTGGTAAATGTTTTTCTTTTTTTTTTTCTGTTGACAGCTAGCTGGAAGTTAGAGTTGGAATTCTTACCCGTCTTTCTAAGCGTGTTAAGATGAATGGATTCCTTTTTTATATTTTCTTTTTTTGAGAAATGTTGTGTTGAGTTGTTTTCCCTCTAGTGCCTGCAGTCACTAAATAAATACGGGCACAGTTAATAGCTGGTTTCTTCGCTAATCTATATGTTGCCCTTTTTTGGAATTTGGTCTTACGAAAAGTGTTTGGCTTAGTGGCTTAATTTATATCACAAACATCTCAAAAGTAAATAAAAAGTTTTGGAATAAGTTTTTTTAATAAATATTTCTTATAAATGAATACAAATTGCATTAAATCAAGTTTTTTTTTTTTTCCTATAAAAAGATATTTGGAACTATTAAAATATTGCAGAAAATATGTGATAAAACTTACTTTTTTAAATATGAAATAGAATTCGAAGTAAATATTTTCAAACAAAACATTTTATTATTGAAAAATAAATTTTATAGTTGGAAAAATATTGCCTGAATAAATCTGTTGTAATTTTGAAAACCTATTAGCAGTTTTATGAGTTGTTTGGTAGATATTATTGCAAAATTTGTTTAAACAATTCCTTTGTAATTTTAACTAATTTTTTTTTGTTTTTTGCAAATATTATGGAAAAAGAATTTTGTTCTTCATTTTATAAAGAATTATTTCTGAAACTTTTTAAATAATATTTAAATATGCTTATTAAAACATAGATGGCATTTACAATAGCATAATTATTCTGACAATTCTGTATGAACTAATAACAGAAGGAATAAGATAAATTATTTTTTTTATATGAAATTATTATTAAAAATTATCATAAAACAAATTAATGCAGTGAAATCCATATTATCAAACAAAATTATTCCGCCGAAATTGATAAAGTTCTGTTTCCAGCTAAAATATTCATAACAGAGTAATATTACTTTCAATATCAAAAGAAAAAGGATAATATTTTATAATTTTTATATCCAGTATTACAAGATAAATCCTTGAACTTTAAATCAATATTTCTTAAATAATGTCATCGAAAACTGTTTTTTTTTCCTTCTACTTTATGAGATGAAAAAAAAAAAATATTTTTTTCATTTTTGTGTTTTAGTATTCAAGTTTTTCAATTGCCAACAAAACGATCTGCGGTAGTAGCTTATTCTTGTTTCTACTCTTTCAAAATAAACAGAACATGTTTTTATTAGTGAACTTGATACGAAAAGAAAGAAAAATAAACAGCTGATTGTTATATTTATAAAAATAGAACTCATCAGTTTTTCTTTACTTTTGATTTTGTACATTAATCTTTTTTAAAAATATTCAGGGGAATATTTATATTTTTAGAAAGCATCATGGATATACATTTTTACTGCACTTTTTTTTTTCTTTTCTCCACACTCTACCACTGTACCTAGGGCTATGTAGCCTCCTACCAGTCAGAAAAGTGGAGGTGGAACATCGGTGAGCCTCGTGTTGTCCAAGCTCTGTACTACAGATTTTGGGTTAGATGTTTCTAGTGGTTCAGAATTCACTTTAAACTGTAGGTCGCGGTCTAATAGGTTCCGTAGAGCTTTTAATAGGATAGTACAGCGCGGACTCGCGTTCATAGAATATCTTCAAGCTACACTTGCCCACTTGGTAGTGTTAAATGTGTAACAGTGGTGCAGCCCTTGCTTATGGCATAAAGATTGCCTAACTTTGTATTGCCAGTTGCATTAGAACAACAATAACGTTTTAATTGAGGATATTGGTTCATCTCATACGAGTGATGTGGACGTTATCTGGACAATACACAGTCATCCTTTTTTTCGCAGAATCGCTGTCGTGACAGATCAAAAGCACCCCCGCGACAGATGGATTGGCTTGGTTTGTCGCTCTACGGTCATCGCGTGCACACTTTAGGTTAAATAGACTGGAACCTACAGTTTAACGTGAATTCGAACCACCAACAAACATCCATGCCACCGTCCGAGATGGGTGGAAGAATAGCGTTACATTTCTAACGTAACAATTGGTAGAGATTGGTTAGGTTTGGTTTGGTTTGGTTAGTCGTTCTATGGTTTTCTTGTGCACACGAGGGCTAAACAGACCTGGACCTACAGCTTAAATTGGATTCCGAATCACTCAAAAACATCCATGCTAAGATTCGAACCTGAAGCCTGTGGTACCAAAGAACTGGTAAAGAAGCGCAACATGGTACAAAAATTCATTTTTGTTACCGGAAAATCGGTATTTTAATGTACCCATTCCCATAAAATCTTACAGTTCCGCTATTTCAGAAAATGGCAAAAATTAAATATCCAGGCCTATAATTTCCCCTTCTCAGACATTTAACGCACAATCCTGGTTGTTAAATAGAGAATGGCCGATCCTCTACCGTTTCCTTCCTTTCCGCCAATATCCGCAGATATATGACAGATTTTGAAGCACTCCCCTGTCGTCTGAAGATCCCCGTCACACGTTCCGGAAGTCTCCCCCTCCTCCCGATGGTCACTTTCGCATGTCCCCCTGCCTTCAAACCCTTTCTCCTTCCTGTCATCCGATATTCAGAAAGAGGACCGAAAGAGATCTGTGTCTTCTTCTCTTTCTCTTTCTACGTGGAATTTTTTTTCTTTTTTCTTACTTTTACTCATTCTGTCCTCCAGCATTACTTTTGAGATATTTTTCAGAAAAGAAAAGTTTAAAAAAGAAAAATAAATAATAAAAAATAAGAGAAAAATGTTTATTTTCTTTCAACTTTTTGGTTTTAATTAGTTTCTCTCGCGCGCAGGTTTGTCGTAATTAAGAATGGAAAGCAAAAGGAAAATCTTTTTGGTTAAACTCGATTCAAAAATTTCATTTATAATTTAGTCGATTCTATATAAATATAATTTATTATTTAGTCGATGGAATTTTTAAAAGTTTTTAAAAGAAGAAAAAAAAATTTGCTACAAGGAACCAAATTTCGTTGGAATTTGTGATAAAATAGGGCCTGGTGGCTGAATAACTAACGCCCTGGAGCTCGATGCCACAGGTTTTGGGTTCGAATTCGGGCATGGCCATGGATGTTTGTAAGGGTTCGGAATCCACTTTAAACAGTAGGTCCCCGTCAATTAGGATCGTAGAACGTTGTGGGGGCAGTGTTACTCGAGTCCGTAGCATGTCTTCAAGCTGCAGATGCCCCCTGGGTAGTGCTAAATGAGTAACAGCAGTGCAGCCCTTGCTTATGGCATAAAGATTGTCTGTCTCTGTACTGCCAGTAGCATTAGAACAACAATAACATTTTATTTGAGGATATTGGTTCATCTCATGCTAGTGATGTGGACGCTATCTGGACAATACACGGTCATCCTTTTTTCCGATAAACTCTGTCGTGATACGTCAAAAACACCCTGCTGCGTATGGGAAACGTGACATTTAAAGGTTTAGTTTGTCACTCATTGCGAGATGAGTTACTGGATTTCTTATATGAAAACAAGGATCTCGTATTTTTGTTCTCAATGACTGGATGGGTATTGAATGGGCATTGAGACATACCCAATATATATATTTACAATTGTAATATCCAGTATATAGACATATACAAGTGCTTTGGGCACACTTTAAGCTAAATAGACCGGGACCTACAGTTTAACGGGGATTCCGAACCACTCACAAACATCCATGTCACCGTCAGGATTCGAACCTGAAGCCTTCGGTACCTCAAGTCAGTTGGCCATCAGATCACCGTGACAGATAGAAGAATTGTTTTACAATTCGAACGTCACAACTGGTAGAGAATATTGTTACAAGATACAAAAATTCATTCTTGTTACCAAAAATCGGTATTTTTAGGTACCCATTCCCTTAAAGTCATACAGTCACGCTATTTCAGAAAACTGGCAAAATTTAAATATCCAGGCCCATAATTCCCCCTTTAGAAACATTTAACGCACAATCCTGGTTGTTAAACAGAGAATGGCCGATCCTCTACCGTTTCCTTCCTTTCCGACCAATATTCGCAAGACATGTGACAGATTCTGGAGCACCACCCGTGTCGTCTGAAGATCCCTGTCACGCATTCCGGAAGTCCTCCCCGCCTCCTAATGACCACTTTCGCATGTCCTGCTGCTCCCCAAACCTTATTCCTTCCTGTCATCTGATATTCAGAGAGAGGACTCAAAGGGCTGCTCTGTCTTTTCTTCTTTCTTTCTGTGTGGAATTTTTTTTCTTACTTTTTACTCATTGTGTCTGGCAGCATTACGTTTGAGATAATTTTTCTGAAAATAAATGTTTTTTTTGAAAAAAAAAAATAGTGAGAAAATGTTTATATTCTATTCATATTTTTGGGGTTTAATTAGTTTCTCTTGAGTACAGGTTAAAAATTAAAAAAGGAAACAAAAAAAGATCTTTTTGGTTTAACTCGATTTAAGTTTGGGTAAATACTATTTATAATTTAGACAATGGATTTTTAAAGTTTTTTAAATAACAAAAAAGAAGATTAAGATTTTGCCACAAGAAGCGAAATTTTTTTGGAATTTGTGTGTGTGAGAGATAAATAGGGACCTGATGGCCGAGTGACTAACACTCTGGTGCTCGGTGACACAAATTTCGGGTTCCAGTTCTGGCGGTGCCATGGATGTTTGTAATGGTTTGGAATACACTTTAAATCGTAGGTCTCGGTCTAATAGGATCGTACAGCGTTGTGGGGTAGTGTTACTCGCATCCGTAGCATGTCTTCAAGCTGCACAGGCCCCTGGGTAGTGCTAAATGAGTAACGTCAGTGCAGCCCTTGCTTATGGTATAAAAATTGTTTCTCTTTGTACTGCCATCTGCAAAATTTAACGTAACCATCAACAAACATCCATGGCTCCGCCAGGATTCGAACTTGATAGCCTTCGGTTCCAACGGCCAGAGCGCTGGTCAATTAGATAGAAGAACTGCTTTACAAATCGAAGGTCACAACTGGTAGACAATTTTGTTACAAAGTACGCAAATTCAATTTTGTTACCAAATCGAAAAATCTTTAAAGTGCCCATTTCCTTAAAGTCTAAAGTCTTACAATCCCGCTATTTCAGAAAACTGGCAAAATTTAAATATCCAAGCCTATAATTCACCCCTTAGAAACATTTAATGTACAATCCTGGTTGTTAAACAGAGAATGGCCGATCCTCTCTACTGTTTCCTTCCTTTCCGCCCGATATCCGCAGAAGAGGTGTGACAGATTCTTGAAGCACTCCCCCCCGTGTCGTCTGAAGATCCTCGTCACACGTTCCGGAAATCCTCCCCCGCCTTCCAATGGTCACTTTCGCATGTCCCGCCCCCCCAAACCCTTTCTCTCCTGTCATCTGATATTCAGAAATAGGACTGAAAGAGCTCTATGTCTTCTTTCTTTCTACGTGGAATTTTTTCTTTTTTCTTCCTACTTTTTACTCATTCTGTCTGACAACATTACTTTCAGATATTTTCCGAAAAGAAAAGTTTAAAAGAAAAAAAAAAAACAGGTTTGCTGTTTAATTAAAAACGAAAGCAAAAAAAAAAAAAAAAAACTTTTTGGTTAAACTCGATTCAACTTTGGGTAAAATATCACTTATAATTTAGAGAGGGACTTTTATAGTCTTAAAAAGCAGAAAAAAAATTTTTTTCTGCAAGAAGACAAATTTCGTTGGAATTCGTGTATGTGTGTGTAAAACAGGGGCCTAATGGCCGAGTGATTAGTGCTCTAGTGCTCCCAGCCCCCGTCTTCGAGTTCGAGTCCAGGGGTGCCATGGATGTTTGTAATGGTTTGAAATCCTCTTTTTAAACCGTGGGTCCTGATGTAATATAACTGCTGGGCGTAAGTCTGATAACCCTACACAGTAAAAAAAGAAAATATCTCCCATCTCGAAAAAAACGGAATTGGCCAACCATGGGCACCAATGAAGAAGAAGACATGTATAAATCAAACATATCAATTCAGAATTATCCATTAGTTATAATCTCTTATACCAGAAGAAAATTAAAGGATTTACAGTTTAGAAGTGGAATTCTTTAATTGTTGCGTGTTAAATATTGCTTGTAGTTAATTGTTGTGTTCATGTCATGTTTGTGTTAGTAAACCTGTGTCTCAACCCACCTCTCACACCCAGATCCAGCTGCACAAGCAAACGGGGAACACTACAATGTTATATTAGCTAGCGTTGATTGCAGAATTTTTAGTACAGTGGTAATTATGGAAATCCTCTTTCTTTCAAGTATAAATATGTCACTTCGTAAGAATTTAAAAAAAAAAAAATTGTGCTTTAAACAAAAGATGCCAACTTGATTGTGATTGTGACAATCTCCCACATCGGGTTAATTGTTTCCATAAGAGTATTTATGTTTTTCTATGTGGCCTGAATGGCAAAAAGTGGCTAGCGCTCTGGCGTTCGGTGACACAGGTTTCTGTTTCGATTCCCGGCGGTTTCGTGGATGTTTGTAGTGGTTCGAATCCACTTTAAATCGTAGGTCCCGGTCTAACAGTATCGTAAGAGCGTTGAGGGGGTATTGTTACTCCGCGTCCGTAGCTTATCTTCAAGCTGCACGCACCTCCTAGGCAGTGCATAATGCTGGGAAGTGAATAATGTCTGTGCAGCGCTTGCTTTAAGGCATCAAAGACAACTGTCTAAGTGTTTGCCAGCTGCATTAGACAAATTGACAAATTTTTCTGTGTGCTACAAAAGTTCTTGAAATTACCCTTAAAACCATAGTGGTAAATATTAACCAATCAGGACATATAATGGGATGACTTATAAATGAATACGACGTTCTTGATGAAAGTAGTCTTTTTTTTCCTTTTGAAACTCTTGATATGTCAATCTTTTTTCTTCCGCTCTCGTTTTTTTTTTTTTATTTATTTATTTATTTCTTCCATTTTTGACGCCATATTATTTTTTGATACTTCAGCAGTGTGTGTGGGAAAGGGTGGTGAAGAAGTGAACCATCCTCTTTCGTTTGGCCTTTTCAGTGACTTCTTCTTTTGTTATCCGTCACCGTGGGCTTTCGAGTGGAGTTTGGTTGTCTCTTAGATTTTAGTGATTGCTTTTAAGAATGATTTCTTTTTTGTGATTGCGAAGACAATCCATAAAGAAAAGGGTTCGATTGTTCGCAGGGCTATTAATTAGAAGAAAAGAAGTGTTTTATGTTGGTGAATTGGGGGTAGGACTTTTTGTGTAAGGAAGTGATGAAGCTTTTATTAATTACAGATGAAATGAAATGCGTTTTGTAATATTTTTTTTTTTTTTTTGTTTTTTTTTTTTTTGTTAAAAGTACAATAATTTCTTTAAGTAGATTTTTGTAGATTTTTCAGTAGATTTTTGTTATTTAATGAAATGCGTTAGTGACCTTTTATTTTTTTATTGAAAGTGCAATAAGTGTTTTTAAAAGTGCAATTGATTTTTCATTTAAGGAAATGCGTTTGTAACCTTTTATTTTTTTTTGTTAAAAGTGCAATAATTTCTTTTAAAAGTGCAATAAACTTTTATTTCATTTAATGAAATGCGTTTGTAACCTTTTATTTTTTTTTTTTTTGTTATAAGTGCAATAATTTCTTTTAAAAAGCGCAATAGATTTTTATTTCATTTAATGAAATGTGTTTTTAACCTTGTTTTTTTGTTAAAAGTGCAATAATTACGTTTAAAAGTGCAATAGATGTTTATTTCCTTTAATAAAATTCGTTAGTAACCGTTTATTTTTTATTGAAAGTGCAATATTTTCTTTTAAAAGTGCAATGGATTTTATTTCATTTAATGAAATGCGTTTTTTTAACCTTTATTTTTAGTTAAAAGTGCAATAATTTCTTTTAAAAGGGCAATAGTTTTTTTTATTTTATTTGATGAAATGCATTAGTAACCTTTTATTTTTTTTTTTTTATTGAAAGTGCAATAATTTCTTTTAAAAGTGTATTAACTTTTTTTTAATTTCATTTAGACTTTTTTTATTTCATTTTATTCTTATTAATTTCTTTTCTTCATTTATTCATCTCTATGTTTCATTTTATTTATTTTCTTAACAAAATTAAATTAATAGTTTAAATAGCTTAATTAAAAATTATGTTATTATAATTCGACCACCGATTGTATGGAAAATTGGCAAGCGGCCAAGTCCGATGGATTAAAACAGAATGGCATTATAGGGTAGAAAGGTATCAAGGGTTTTATCCATAAGGATTTAATTTTTAATCATTAAATTTTTAGGTTACATATTATTAAAAGAAAAATTAAATGAAAAGCATTTCACTATAACTATTGGATTTTTTTCCTTTTAAAATTACATTGTGCTAAGTTTGTCTGACTAGTGCCCCTAACAAGTAATCGATTCGTCCATTTCCGATTTTAAGCCGGAAGTTTTTCACTCTACTTTCTTTTCTACTGTTGTTGGTTAATGATTTTGAAGAAGATGTTCACTTGTAGTAATTACGAAGAATTTAATGATGTAGATAAATTAGATCATTTTTATCAAAGAAGTTTTACAAATATAACTGGCCCTAGTTCCATTTTTGATATGGTATATAAATTTATTTTTACTTTAACATAAAATTATTATGTATTATTACCGTCTTTAAAATTTAGTATACATATTTATACTCCTGATTAATTGGCTCTGATTAATAAATTTTAAGCCCAACATATTTTTTCCTGGATAAAAGTGTGTTCCCCCAAAATATCTTACTGATAACTTAAAAAATATTGTAAGAAATGTTTATCAACCTAATTGACCACGTCAGTAAACAAATTAACTCTCTATGCTCAAATGTGTTTGGGTATTACAAGCCAAAGGCAATAATACCAGCATATAGGTCCGCTTTGAATAAGTCCAAATTGACTTTGTTTCGTTTACAGTACAACTCGCTAACGACAGAATCTTTGCCAAATGGACTGATGTTAAAACTTTGCAGGGAAGAATCACCATATATGTCATAATAGCTTTGTATAGGATCACTAGACAATGCTAAAAATTACTTAACAGCGAGACGTGATTGAAAGAAGCACATTTCTTTGGATAGATTTAGTTAACGAAAATTCTACATCTTCAAACCTATCCAAGAAGGGAATAGAGACAAAAGTTAAATTTAAATTAGGTAAATTTTCATTTATGCATGTATTTCAGCTCACTGTTTTTGCATTTATATACTTCAGTAATAGGCAGTAATTAACTTATTTTATATAAAAATTTCAATTTATAATTTGCCAATAAAAATTTTTTTCCATTAAGAATAGATGAAGAACCCTTAATTTTTGTTTATCTCATGGGGTAAATGTGTTTTGTGCAAGTCCCATTAACTTTTTAAAGGAAAAAAATTCGTTTTGTATGCATGCTATATTTTTTATTTGACAAATTCGTTTTGCATATTTATAATTTTTATGGGGAGAATTCATTTTGTATATATCCATTTAACTTCTTATGAGAAACAATCACTTTGTATGAGTTCCTTTAATTTTTTATAAGGAAAATGTGTTTTGTATATGTTTTTTTATCTTTATACGGGAAATTTCATTTTGTATATATCCCCTTAACTTTTTATTCATTTTGTGCCAATACTTTTAACTTTTTATGGAAAAAATTTTGTTTTGTATGTAACTGATTATCTTTTATAGGGAACATTCGTTTTCTGTATAACTCATTATCTTTTATGTGACACATTCGTTTTGTATATATAACTTCTTGTGTGAAATATTCGATCTTTGCAAGTCTCTTTAACTTTTTAAGGGGAAAATTCGTTTTGTATATAAGTTAAATTTTTATGGGAAAATTTGTTTTGTATATAAATCATTATCTTTTATGGGGAAAATCCGTTTTATATATATCCCCTTTTAACTTTTTATAGGAAACATTCCATTCATTGAAATTCCATTCATTGAAAAGTCAATTTAACGTTTTATGGGGAAAATTAGTTTTATCTATAACTCATTATCTTTTTATAGAGAACATTTGTTTTGTATATAATCCATTATCTTTTCATGGGAACATTCTTTTTGTATATAACTATTTTATATATTTTGTATATGACGATTTGTATATTTTGTTTATAACTCATTAACTTGTTATAGGAAAATTTGTGTTCTATATATCCCTTTAACTTTTTTGGGGTAAACATTCGTTTTGTACAAGTCCATTTAACTTTTAAAGGGGAAAATTCGTTTTGTATATGACCCCTTAATTTATTATGGGAAAAATTCGTTTTATATAAGAAAAGGATCTGTAACGAAATAAATAAGTCTAGCAAACTGCCACTTCAGTCTCTTTATGAACAAATTCCGAGATTTAGCAATTGAAAATTAACCTAATGGACTTCAAAATTTTACGAACCAAAAATAAAATGCCGCCTCCATTAAGGGTGGGTTTATTTTAACCATCTTTTGGATGGCATTTTCTCCTTTATGACTTATGAGACCCACCATGCAGTCGAAAAAAATTATTTTATGAAATTAAACTAGCAATAAATTTTATTTTATTTATTTTTAATATATTATTATTTTAGCTAATTTATTTTTATTTGTATTTTTTTTTTTGGAAATAGATATCGTGTTCGAGGCTTCTGAAGTGTTAGGTTTTGGTTTATAGTTTTTTTTTTCAATTCCTACTATTAGCTCACACTCTCTATATATATCTTGTTCAAATTTTCAATCGTTCATAAAATACATTTTATTCATCCACTCGAGTTCAAATACATTTTTAACTTGTAGTGGAGGACACTTGATGTTAATACAAATATTAATTCATTAATTAAATTTAATTCATTAATTTTAGCTCATATGGGAGAAAAACAATTTCTCTTCTATACGATATTTAGCCAGATATACAATTTTGCAATAAATACCGTCGGTGGCGAAGCGTGTAGATTGCTGGAAAAAAATTTCTTTTTCAGATTCTTTTTCGTTCTGGGTTCTAGTCTGAGTCAAGGAGGAAACAAAATAGATGACCTAAGTAGGAATATGACTTAAATTTTTTTTTTTTTATATTACTTGTTTTATTTCCAATGACAAGTACAAGTAAAAATAATAGTAATAATAAGGCAAAGCACAAATACAAAAGAGTAAACGTCCAAAAAATTTTGCAAAGATGACCGAAGTCATTTTGTTTAAAGTTCTCCCGCAAGCCAGTAAAGCGCTGTCTCCGAGTCGCTGTTAAGTTCCACACATCGTTTTAGGTGGTCCTTTCGGTTGGATCTGCTGAATTACATAGGGAGCAGTCAGGGTTAGAAAAGATTTTAATGCGGTGGAGATGTTCTGCTAAGTACTGGGCAGTCAGAAGACGGAACTGGTTGACAGCATGTCGTAAATTGCTGGGTATTGTTAAAAGATATTCAGCTTCCAACGCTTTTATTTTAAATCTCATCTTGAGTTTGTAACTTGTGACATTTAGCCATTATTTGTTTGATATATATAATTTTATAGAATGGAGTGACAGTGCCGAAGATCTCATTTGAAGTTGTCTTTAGCCCGTTTTTGCTAGGCAATCCACCTGCTCGTTCCCAAAAATGCCACAGTGACCAGGTATCCACTGAAGTACCACCTGTTTCATTTTTTCAAATCCTAATATTAGCTCACACTCTCCCTATATATACCTTGTTCAAATTTTCAATCCTTCATAAAACACTTTATTCATCCACCTCAAGTTCAAATACATTTTTTTTTAACTTGTAGTGGATGACACTGGATGAATACAGTTTTTTCAAATATTCATACATTAATTTTACATTCAATTAATTAATTTTAGTTTTTTTTAGATTTTTTGCATGTATCTTTGTAGATAAATGCATTGGGATGATGGCGCCAGATGTAAGAGGAAAATTTCAACTTTATTTGTAAAGAACTTTTTTTCTGGGTTCTATATAGTGAAAATAAACTCGGAATCGACTTACTTAATTTTTTTTTATATTACTTGCTTTTAAAAGTTAATTCCCGCAAATGATGTGGACACTGGTGAAGATGATTCTTATGGTTTATAGTAATATATTATTAAAGTAATTTTATATAGTTCTTTAGAATTTTATTAGCCTAATTATAGGTTTGATTAAAAATCTCCCGACAACTTTACTACTGATGCAATGATATTTTTAACATCATATTGTGATGTTTAACAGGACGTATATACATGCATTTTAACATGATGTTATGATAACTACAACAATGACTTGTAGAAAAGTATCCGAATTTGAGGATGTCTGTAGTCGTTGGCGAGGCGCACAGATCAGTGGCCCGTGGCTCACCCGGAAGCCCCTTGTGGGGCTATCCTTTCCTAATGGGTCACTTTCACACGCCCGGGTGCTTCGAACCCTTTTCTCTTCCTGCTCTCGGATATTCACTAGATGGAGGGATGGAATTCTTTTCGTCATTTTTTTCTTTTTTTCGATTTCCACTCTCTTTTTTATTTATTCCATTTTGACACCGCGTTATTTTTTATATATATTCTTTCAACCCAAAAAATGGAAGAAATAAATCAACTTTTGCTTTTTCGGCTTTTAGGTTTTGATTTTTTTTTTTTTTTTTTTTTTTTTTTTTTTTTATTGTTTGTCGCCGATGTCTTCGATTACGATTTCATTGTTTCTTAAATTTAGTGGGATTTTTTTATTGCGAAAAAGAATGCTGAATTGTTCACAATGCTGCAATAATTGTTAAATAAATATTACTATTAGATGAATTATTAGTATTGCAGATATATTATTGGTATTAGACGAATTATCAGTATAAGAAAAAGTTAGTGTTAAATCAGTTATTATTAAAAACTTAATTACTATTATTAGACGATTTATTAGTATTAGTAAAAGATTAGTATTAAATTAATATTGGAACTTTATTTTTATTATTAGACGAATTATTAATATTAGACGAAGATTATTAGGTATTAGTCGAAAAAGATTAATATTAGATGACGATTATTAATATTCTACGAATTGTTAGTAATAGAAAAAATAGTAATAAAAATTACTATTAGATTAATTATTAGTATTGTAGATATATTATTAGTATTAGACAAATTTTTATTATTAGAAAAGATTAGTATTAAATTAATTATTAATATTGGAACTGGATTATTATTATTATTATACGAATTATTAGTATTAGACGAAGTTGATTAATATTAGATGAAGATTATTTGTATTAGAGAGATATATTATTAGTATTAGACGAATTGTTAGCGTTAGAAAAAAGTTTAGTATTAAATCAGTTATTAATATTGGAACTGGATTATTATTATTAGACAAATTATAGTATTAGTATTATGATTAGAGTAATAGTATTACTCTAACTTTTTATATTCTTTCAAGCCAAAAAATGGAAGAAATAAATCAACTTTTATTTTTTCGCCTTTTAGGTTTTTGATTTTTCTTTTTCAGTATTTTTTATTGTCTGTCACTCATGCTTTCATTGTTTTTTTAAATTTAGTGGTGTGTTTTTTATTGTGAAAAAGAAAACTCAGATGAAAATGCTGAATTGTTCACAATGTTGAAGTAAATGTTACATAAATATTACTATTAGTATTACAGGTATTATTATTAGTATTAGACAAATTGTCAGTATTAGAAAAGTTTAGTGTTAGATTAATTATTAATATTGGAACTGGATTATTATTATTAGACGATTTATTAGTAGATTATTAGTAATAGTCGGTGATAATTAATATTAATGATGATTATTAGTGTTAGACGAATTGTTAGTAATAAAAAACATTAGTAATAAATATTACTATTAGATGAGTTATTAGCATCGCAGATATATTAGTAGTATTAGACGAATTATCGATATTAGAAAAAGATTAGTATTAAATTAATTATTAATATTTGAACTGTATTATTATTATTATTAGACGAAAATTATTAGTATTAGATGAAGATTATTAATATTAGATGAAAGTTATTAGTATTAGGGATATATTATTAGTATTAGAGGTTTATTAGACTATATTAAAGTGTATTAGAGTTATATTAGAGTGCATTAGACGAATTACTAGTATTAGAAAAAATTTGCTAATAATAATATTGGAATTGGATTATTATTATTAGCCGAATTATTAATATTAGAGAGTTTTTATTATTTGGAAAATTATTAATAATATTAGACGAATTAGTATTTGCTATCTTCAAGAGTTGGTAGGTGAGTTTTTGTTCAATGATAGGATACATTTTTTATGAACTATTGAAGAAATCAAATGTGTCCTCTGCTTGATTAGCCAATTTGTCATAACTATTTTTCATTTCATCTTCACCTTATTTCATTCATCTTTTTAAAAAGCAGCAATACTATAAAGTAATCTGGAATAATAAATTTAACTAAATTTGCTAAAACAAAGTCTTTTCAACTCTATGCAGAGAAACATTTATAAGAGCATTTGTTACACAAATATATGTTTTCTATAACAGAAAAACTGAATATGACGCTTTTTTTCAAACACTTTTTTTCTATTATAGACTTCACTCTTAGTCTAATGATTATGCTGGTAAATAGCATGCAATGGATAACACCATTTTCTATTAGAGGCCCATTCTATACTCCGTACTTTGAAAAACTAGTAGTTTTGGTGGAGATTGTAACAGAGAGAATGGGCACTTAATTTAACTTGTTGAATTTGTTCGAAATTTTACCAGTACGATTAGAAAATACCTAAAATAAGTATTTAAAGGAAATATTGTACCTACGTAATTTCAGAAATGAATTTCAAGAAAAAAATGGTGTTTTTACAGGGAAAAAATACCCATTTCTTACATACATTGAGAATTTTTTAAAAACATTTTACACATAAGATATTTAAATAGATGCAAAATAAATTCATGGAAAAATAATATACATTACATTTTATGCAATTATTTAAACTTATGAAATAATTTAACCAAAGATTTCTAGTCATCTTGTTTAAGCAATTTTATATAAATATAAATAAAAGCATAAACTTAATATTAAAACCTTTAAAATATACTAATATTAATTTAAAATATACATAACATTTTGTGTAATTTATTTAACCTATCAAATATTTTAATCTAGATTTTGTGTCATTTTATTTAATAAATATTTTTTAAAAAAATTTTCTGCAATTAGTTTAACTAATCAAATAATCTAATCTAGATTTCGAATCATCTTATTTAAGCTGGATTATAAAAAAAAACGCATATATTTAATATTAAAAGACTTATTATAAATGTATATAAAATAATTCATGCAATTTATTTAACTTATGAAATAGTTTAACTTAGATTTCAAGTCAACTTATTTAAACTATCTTATAAAAATATACTTATATACTTATATATTAAAAGACTTATAATAATATATTTATAAATGTATATAAAATTTCATGCAATTTATTTAACTCAGCAAATATTTTAACCTAGATTTCGTGTCATTTTAATTAAACAATCTTAAATAAATATTTTTAAGTAAAGTTTCTTGAAATTAATTTAACCAATTAAATAATCCAGCTTAGATTTTGAGTCATCCTATATAAGTTGTCTTAAAAAAATAAAAGTAGGTATAATATATATAATATATATATACTTAATATTAAAACAAAAAAAAATAATAATATACTTATTATAAATGTAGATAAAATTTTATGCTTTATTTAATTTATCAAATAGTTTAACTTAGATTTCGAGTCCTCTTGGTTTAAAAATCTTAAAACTAAATACTTATAATATGTTGCTTGGTTTTGAGCCCCAACAACAAAAAGGCGGAATAGCTCACGCGAACAGCAATAAAAATATAAACCTATCTGAAATCGAACCTATAAAATGGAAATAGTACCGGGATTTATGATGAAAAATTCTTCAAAAATAAAATAAAAGGAGTAAATAATGTTTCAATAAAAGAAAAAAAGTTATGAAGAATACGGATATCTTATGGAACATATCTTATCTCTTTCTTGTAACATAAAAATAAAATCAAAATAATTTTTTCCTGGCCGAAAAAGCTTTAAAAAAAAATTCTCCTTTTAAGATTTGAACCAACCAATACGTCAACATATGTAGCAAAATATGTTTTTTTTTAATGTTTGTATCAATTGGTAGTTTTTCGATGCATTTCTGATTTTTGCGAAAGATTTCTTTGCGATGAAAAAGAATTTAAAATGTAGTGGGAGGCTTTTCTAGCAGAAAGTGAAGCAACTGCAGATTCTCAAAAGTATTGCATTCTTCTCCACTCTTAGCTTTTCAAGTTATATCATGTGCAGGAAAACATTTAAGAAAATTATAGGCCATATTAAAAATATTCAGAATTAGCCAGCCATTGGAGTGGCAAGAATACAGACGATGCAGCGTTACCCAGGGTCTGCTTCCACGTTTTGATCCAATGAAGAGTTCATATTTCAGCTGATGGAAAAACCTTCCAGCTTACGGACTTTTTGCACATTCGATTCGATTTCTTTTGTAAGGACTTGAACCCAGTATCCCATAATAGCTATAAAACCAGAAGCACAGAATGCTAAAGAGTTGTATTTCGATTTGGATCCAAGGAACAAACTCGAAATTGTTTTCAAAAGTTAAAGATTGGATCTTAATAAAACATGAAAAAAACTTTTCGATTTATTTCATGAAATTCGTGACTTTCAGCGCTGTTGGTTATTATGAAGATTAACTGTTCACTTAACTGTACACCAACGAATAATTATTTTTGCTTTTTATAATTAAATAATATTACTTTTAATTATAAATGAACAATATGACTACACCATTGAGTCTTTGCAATTACGTCGAGGTTAATATATTTTTAAATTAGATATTTAAATTGTCAAACCTATTTTTATTTTTTTCTTTGGTTCTTTTTTTTTTAATGATTTTTTTTGTAAATTTATTTCGGAACTTTGATTCATTGAAAATATACTGTAAAAACCAGAAATATTTAATTTATTGTTTTACAATGCATAACTTATTAAAGTAAAAATATTTGAAATCAATTTATTTTCTAAACTTGAATGTTCTTCTTTAATAATAATCTTAATAAACTATCAGCTTTTTTTTTTCTTAATAAGCTGCTTTGAAATAAAGAAAGACATGAAATTCAATCAAGAAAATAAATTATGTTTATTTTAAGAAGAAAATAACTTTTACTGTTATTTTATTTCCAATTGTATTCTGAAAATAAAATGATTGTAAAAGAGTCTTTGAATTCAGAAGTTTTTGCCTAAAACAAATAATAAAGTCAAATATTTGTAGCAAAATAAAATGAAATTTGATATAAATCATTCTTTTATAGTCGAAATTTGCTTAGTAAATAAATGGAATAAATTTGATTATTTGAAGAAACGTTTATTTCTTTAAAATATTAAATTCTATTTGATGATAAAATGCATTTTCTGTCTAAATGTAGTATTATGCATTTTTAATTGCCTGTAAATTTCAGTGAGGCCTGATAACCGACTGTCTCTCTGGCGCTCTGTGCCACAGGTTTTGTGTTCGAGTCCCGGTATTCCATGGGTGTTTGTAATAATTCGGAATCCACTTTAAACCGCAGGTCCCGATCTCACAGGATCGTAGAGCGTTGCGGAGGTATTAGAGAGTTTTTGCGTAACATTTTTTTTTATCGTCTAATATTTTTCTTCCTAGCGCGCATGCTCATAGGAATAGCTCCGTAGTGCAGTATTACAGATACGCATGTGCAATAGGTACAATGTTTCCTATGAGCATGCGCGCTAGAAGAAAAATAACGGACGATAAAAACTTTATGCAAAAACTCTCTATTGTTACTCCGTGTCCGTAGCTTATCTTCAAGCTACGCGTACTCCTGTGTAGTGCTAAGTGAGTAACGTCGGTGCGGCGCTTGCCTTAAGACATCAATGACAATTGCCTAAGGTTTGCCATCTGCATTAGAACAAAAAAAAAAACATTATCTATCTAAATGCAATATAAATTTTAAATGCTTATCACTTTTGGTGTAACACATACAATGAATTGAGTTCTGTTACAGCATATCCTATATTAACTATCTCCAAACTACATCATATATCGCAGCCCCTTTTCTTCTGACCATGCAGTATTACAAAATTCCTTTCAGATCTACATTTTTGGTCTAAATGCAATGAATTATACATTTTTTAAATGCTTATCACTTTTGATTAACTATCTCCAAATGCTGAGTAAATGTATTTATTTACGGAATGCCCCTTTTCTTCTTTTCATGAAACGTTTACAGTGAATATTTATCACTTTAATGTAACATTTACAATGAATGCTGAGTTCTGTTACATTTACTACGCTCCAAACACATCTTATCGCATACCCTTTTCTTATGACCAATGCTAGTAAAGCATTTAAGAATAATAATTCTAACTTTTAATGAAACGTTTACAATGAATACTTGTTACAGCATATCCTTAATGTAACATTTACAAACTGAATGCTGATATATCGTAGCCCCTTTACATTTGACCATGCTGTTTCAAAAAACTTCCTAGATTAAAATATGCCAAATGCAATGTAATACATTTTTTAAATGCTTGTCACTTTTATGCAACATTTAGAGTGAATACTGATCAAATGTGATTTAACATTTACAGTGAATACTTATCAATCTTGATGTAACATTTACAGTGAATATTTATCACTCTTAATGTAACATTTACAGTGAATACTGAGTAAATGTAATTTACATTTACTAAGCTGTGAAACACAACTTACTATGCTTAAAATATGCCAAAGCATTTACAAGGAATGCTTATCACTTTTAATGCAATGTTTAATGTAACATTACTCCTGTTACAACCTATGGTATATAAAATGTCTCTAAACTACATCACACATTTCAGCCACTTTTCTTCTGATCATGCGGTGTCTCCAAGAATTCCTTCCAAATCTACATTATCTATCTAAATGCAGTGTTATGCATTTTTTTCCTTCGAGGTAGAATATTTTACTTCCTTTTTTCCGAATACTTTAGCAATGTCCAGATTGTCACGGATTTTCTCCGAATAAAGATATTGATCCCCGAATAAATACACCTCTTTTTAAAAAGAGAATGGAGTTCGATTTCAGGGATCTCATAGGAAAAAAAGGAACGTGAATGATTTGTTCTATTTCGAATGTGGATACCGGTTGAATTTTCTCTTTGCATGCATAACAGGAGGTATTCGTTTTGTGCACCCTATATAAATGACTTTAAAGATGGCAAGGAAGAAATCAGGTCTTCGGGATAATATATGAACAGGCAAAGGCTGTAAATCAGAGCAACAGTTTGTGAGATTTGGAGTTCAATCACTGCCAGTGTAGCTTTTGCATTGTTTGTATTTGCTTTTCAAATATTTATTATGCTACGCTTTAGTACCATTAACTTTAAAGTTTTTTTTATCGGAAAATATATTTTTTTTTTTTTATATTTAGTTCCAACTGGGTTGGTACGAATTGGCTCTCTGCAAAAAGAGGGAACTGGTTTAGAAATTTGAATAGCGAAGTCGAAAAATAAAAGCTTTAAAAATTCGGTAAATTTTAAAGACACGGTAAATCGGAAAGTCAAAATGTGTTTCAGTTGGAGTATTGGGGAAGGCAGGAATATGAATATTAACAAAATTGTACTCATAGGAATTTGCTTTTTAATATCATGTTGATCTATTGTAAATGTTGATAATGAATGATGTTTTGAAGGATATTTTATATGCGTTGAACTAAATGTTTTTAAATAGATTCATTGACAGATGAGTTATTGGCATTGTTAAAAGCCTAACTCTTGTATTTCTGCTGGGAATGATTCGATTAGCTGGCACTCAGCGCTATTTCGGGATAGTAACGTTCTTTTAGGGTCTGATGGCCCAGTAATCAGCGCTCTGGGACTCGGTACCGCAGGTTTTGGTCAGAGTTCTGGCGGTACCATGAATCTTTGTAGTGGTTCGGAATTCACTTTAAACCGTAGTCTAATCCGTCCCGGTTTTAATATGACTGTAGAACATAGGGACTAGGGCTTAAAATCCTACTCCGTAAAAAGAAACATCTCCTGTCTCCTTGTTTGTTCTGGTCCACCAAGGGGCTGTTGTGCCAAGAAGAACTCATTCTTTTAGTTCAATGCATGGATATTATGGATATAGGCGATCTACATATTTGCAAGCTTATGTGATAGGTTTTACATCCTCTTCTATTTAGGAATTTACTGTTTTGCTAAATTTTAACAAAAGAAAATGCATATATTTTGATGTTCATGTTTGTCGATGTTTCATAACCTAATTTATAATAATATTCGAAAATTCTTTTATAAATCTTTATTAAAAAAGTGTTGACACTGAATGTGGTCAGTTATATTAAACAAAATTGCTTAATATTGTTGTTTCTTATCCCACTTGGCTTGCCAAGCCCACGAGCCCATACGTACTCACGATTGAAGGGGAAGGAAGCAGCTTCTGTCGTGATGGAGCACCCGTAGGTAGAAGTCTGACTTTGGCTCCGTGACGCTCTTACAGTCATAGGAGACCGGGACCTACGGCCTAAAGTGGATTCCGAACCACTACAAACAGCCATGGCACCGCCGGGATTCGAACCCGAAACCTGTGGCACCGAGCGCCAGAGCGCTAGACACTCGGCCATTCAGGTCCCAAATTTGTGAATGCCAACGGCACGCGGTGTTCCCAGGTGGTCACCCTCTCTAGTACTGACCGCGCCCAATGATGCTTCACTTCAGTGATCTAACGAGAACCGGTATATTCAGCATGGTATGGCCGTTGGTTTGCTTAATATAAAACACCAAATACCTTATGCCATTGAGAGCACATAATACTCATGATTGGAAAGGAAAAAAATTGGTTATTATCACTTCCATTAACATTATTTACAAGAGAATGATTTATTGGCGCCTAATATAATTAATGTTAGACGTCAACAAATCTTTCCTCTTGTAAATAAATACGTATATAGTGGAACCTCAGAATACGTCTTTCATTCCTCCCGGATTGTTAGACTTACTCCAAATAGAGCCTATATCAAAAGTAAAAAAAATTACCATAAGAAATAAGGAAAACTGATTACTTCGCTTCTACGAAAAATGTCCTATTGTTATTGGCCTATTATGCATCGATGGAGTTATGTAAAATAATTTAAGCACTGATTAGTACTAAAAAGCACAAATATAAAAGCAGTAACATAAAGTGCAGGTATAAAAGAAAATTTAATATTTTCCCCCTCCATTTGGATCTGGTGTTAAAAGAGTCTCCCAAAGAACTTTACTGCTGAATTCTCCTCAGAATGAATCCAAAATGTGATATTCTCTGGTCATTGTAAATTACAGGATATGGTTTGTATGGGCTTTGTTGGAGTAGTGCAAAGTTTTTGACATTCATGCATTTGATAAAGATAATATCGTATATCAAACAAAGATGTGTGCAAAAATAATAATAGTAACTCACCTCCGAATAGGACATACAGTGTGTTCCAAAAATTCATTAAAAGTAGGTTGATAGGCTGCCTGGGGATATACTTATTTGCAAAAAAATAGTTTTCGATTAACACAATTTTTAAAAATTTATTGAAAATAAAATCATATGTTGCTTGAATTTTGGAACACCCTCTATATATGGTTATACTTTTCTGAAACCGACGTGTACCGATGTACCACTGTATCACCATTCTTAATAAGTGGATTAAGAATTACTTTGTTCTGAAATGTTACTTTGTCTGGTTATCATAGAGTAGAGCTTATTTTGGATTTGTTAGAGTAGTGCTTCTCTGCAAAGTTTTGGACATCCCTGCATTTGGGAAATATTTTGATGCCCGGAGGTCATATTCCAAGCAAAGATTGTATATCAAAATTAAAATAAATCTCACTTTCAAATAGGACTTATATCTTGCTGAACTCTTTTTAAAGTGGAAGTGTACTAAGATACCACCGTATTATCGTTCTTAAAAAATCAGATTAAGAATTATTTGGTCAAATGTTATTTTGTCTAGTCATTATAGATTACGACTTGTTTGGATTTGTTAGAATGGTGCTTCTCTACTGAATTTTTGAACATCCATGCATTACGAAATAGATTTTGAAGCACGAGTTCTTATTCAAAAAAAAAAATTCGTTTCTAAACAGGACGCATATCTATTTGGACTTTTTCTAAATCAGACAATCGCTGAGGTACTATTGTATTATTTTTCTTAAAGAATTCATAATAAAAATTACATCATGCTTGGAAAGGTAAGGAAGAAATATATATTCCCAACGAATGGATTAACATTTTAAAAAAAACGGATAGCTATAAGATCATTTTAGGAAAACAAAAAGTTTTAAAACGATGTACTCCCAAATAAAGATGTCCAGATACTTTTCTTCTAAAACAGTCTTGAGAAAAGAAGAAGAGATGATAAAGCAGTGCGGGGGATCGATATTGAATTTGTGGGCCTGAAACAAAAGGCCACCAGGATCTAATTTTCTTGGTATATTGATGTCTTTCTTCTGATCTCGTGTCCTGGTATTTAAGCCTGCCACCGATTATTCTGGGAGATGTTGAATTTGCATTGATCCAAAAGCCACCGACACCAGATATCGCTTTCTTTGGGTTCGAACATGGAGCCACTATTTGGCAGGGAAAAACGTGAATGACGCTGCATAATGAAAAATTCGATGCTCTAGTAGTATTAGTAGTAGTAGTAGTACAGAACTCGCTTTCAAAAGAGGTCCTTTTTAATATTGGCTTTTTATCTCCTTTTTTGATAATGATTTTTGGCACTACTGCATTGTTCAGGCTATTTGTTCTCCATTGATGCAAAATTCATAGTTTTTTTCTTTATGTTTAGTTGTTCTATTTAAGTTATGGGTACTTTGATTTAAGTTATTAATGCCACACTGGGCTTATCACAGTTTTGAACGATCACCCCCAAAGATAGATAGCACTTTAATAGCTTACAGTCTCCTTCATAAACCCGCAGAAAGTACATTCCGGCCTACAGAATCAGCGTTCCTTCCATAGACACGGATGTAAATGTTTGATTAATATAAATATCTTTTTTAAATTATGAGAATATATTAAAAAATTAGCATAATTTTTAATCCAATCTCCTTAATTTTTAATTTATGATCTAATTAATCTCATTATTAGAATTATAAGATAAACCCCTATTTTATCACTCAATTTTGTACGAACAGCCTTAGAGATGATGTCTGGGTGATTCATATCTTCCTTCACATACCCAATGAAAGGATATTCCGGCCTAAAGATTTTAATCATCCATACCCTCTATAGACAAGGATGTCATCATTATGAAGAGTTTTTAGAAGTATATGATTAGAAGTTTCCCCGTTACTTGTGTAGATATTTTTTGAATAAGATTTTATGACAAAAAATTAGTTTATATTCTATTGGAGAACTGAAAATTATTCAGCAATGACAACACTGAAGACTTAAACAAATAATTTTATTATCATTCGTAATTTTATAAATAATGTGCCACAAAATCCCGCACATCACTGAGAATAATGGACGTGTCTTCAAACATAACAAAGAAACGAATCGAATGTTCGATTTGTTACTCTACGGTCATCTTTTGCACTCAAGGGCTAAACAAAGTACAGTTTAAAGCGGATTCTAAGTGGAACCCCTAACCTGAGGTACCAAGTGCCAGGACGAATCGAATGATTCTGCATAAAGTTTTGGGCAAAACAATAGTCTGCGCTAAATTTGTTTTACATTTTAACTAATGAATAAAATTCTATGAGGAATGCACATTGTACGGATATCATTTCAACCGCTGAAAATAATCCAAACTTCTTTAAATATGTTGTTACAGTTGATAAAACACAGTGTTATCAGTGTGAACCAAAAGGAAAGTATAGAGTAGGTATCAGAAAGTTCACCAGAGGCCAAAAAGTCAATAGTTTCATCAAAAATCAAAACAATGCTCATCACATTATTCGATACAAAGGATCTACAACGAATTTGTTCCGACTGGACAAACAATTCCTTTTGAGGTTTTTTTAAATGATTTAAAGAGTGTTACGGCCAAAATTTGTCACATTCATCCAGAACATTGGGATGAAAACAGCAGGTGTTTGTTATATGAAAACTCATTAAAGCTGCGACAATGTTTTGGCCAAAAAGAACATCTGCGTGTTAAATCATCCATCGTATTCACCTGAATTAGTAGCCTGAAATTTCTCTTAATTCACAAAATTCGAAATGAAGTTAAAAGGGTGTTATTTTGATGACATTGTGATACAAACAGCTGCGATTAGAGCGGCAATTCCACAATGTGAACTCGAACAGGCATTCGAGTCTTTATTAAGTCTACAAAGACTTAATAAAGACTCGAATTTATAAATATAATAAATATAAATATATCGAATTTATATAATCTTTTCTGCTTTCGACAGGTTGAAGGCAGAAAAGATTATATTGAATAAAAATTATAAAAGAATATAATTACTTGTTTTTATTTAATTTTATAAACCCAGTCTTAAAAAATAAAAATTTTAAATTCCAGTTAAAAAAAAAGTCTTATGATATACTGTGCAGGCATAAATGTATTCAAGTCAATAATATATGTTTGAAAGTAAAGTAAAGTAAACGAACTTTTGTCAGTTTTTAGCAGAAAACATTAATTACCTATTTTAATTTATTGTTTATCAATATTTTATAATCTAATTTAAAAATAGCATCTAAAAATATTCATAAAACATTATTTAAAATATTTGTCTCTGAAAGTTATTCATTAGCTCAATTCACTGAAAATAATTTTCGAACACTTAACATTTGTATTGTTACAAAAGAAGTACTATGTTATTAACATATAACAATACAGTCGTAACATTATTCGAAATTCCCTTTATTTCAGAAACATTCTAAACGAATTATGCATTTTTAACGAAACATACATTTAGAAAATAACAATATCATTACATAAAGAATAAATGCTTTGATTTTTCTATTCCCTCGGGAATTAAAATTGATTTTAAAAGATTGGGAGGAAACTTTTCCTGGTTAAAAAGCACTTAGTAATAAATGCTGTCAAGCTTGCTCAAGAAGACAGGTTGAAATTTTAAAGTATGTACTCGAGAATTTCGATAAATATGAGCTTAAATGTCTTGCTATTAATATTCCATTCTCCAAGAATCCCTTTCTCATGCAAATGCATTTCAGGTTCAATTCGAATCTCTGCGATCTATAGTAATCCCCTTTCAGAGCCACAGTCTCAATTCCTTATGAAGGATTCATTAAAGTATATCATATTTATTAATTAAAAGAACATTTATTTTGCGTTCGAAGTTTAAATAATGGAAATTATTTAGAAGAGTCTTTTGCAAATATTCAAATTATTTAACCACAAAAGAATAAATTAAGTTCTCGCCAGTTGATATTCTAAAATAAATAATTTGACAAAAGAAGCTGATGAATTAAACATGAAGTCGTTCAAACATCCTCGAATGCCATCCCCAGCATTCCATTACATTGAAGCCGAGATTATATTTGCTATATTTGCTTCCATTATCATATTAAAATCATTTTATTTTCTAGTTTTATGTATAAATAAATATCCGCATTCGAGATTTTTATCTTTGTCAAGCAGTTTGAAGAGTGTATCTTATTTTTAATTGTAGTATAACGAATTTATAATGGAGTTATTAACAAACTTTTTTATAATCTGAATATTCTTCAGATTGTTTTGTTGATGTCGAATGTACCTGCAATTTTTTATGTTGAACATCGGTAAGACATGAGACTCACTGATTTATTCCTCGAACAGCCCACCGAATGATTGGTTTGGTTTGGTTATTCGCTGTATGGTTATTATGTGCACACTTTGGACTAATTAAATTGGGACCTACAATTTAAAGGGAATTTCGAACCACTCATAAACATCCCTGCCTTCGTCAGGATTCGAACCTGAAGCATGTGGTACCAACAGCCAGAGTGCTAACCAGTTGGACACCAGGCCTCTCAAAACTTAAAGAAGTTAAAATGGTGTTATTTTGATGACATTGTGAATTTACAAACAACTTTGAAGCGAGCTTTACAAGCAAGCCCACAAAGTAAACTCGAAAAAGCATTCGATCAACAAATCTGTTAAAGTCGAAAAAGATTATTTTTAATAAAAATTTAAAAAAGAATATAATTACTTTTTTTATTTAATTTTATAAACCCAGTCTTAAAAATTCTTTGACATAGTATGTATAAATGTATGCAAGTCAATAATATATGTTTTAAAGTAAAGTAAATGTATTTTAGTCCGTTTTTAACAGAAAACATTCATGCATCTATTTTAATTTTCATTCAATTCTTTTAAAATCATTGTTAATTTCGTTTATCGATATTTTATAATAACAATAGCCTCTAAAATATTTATAAAACATTATTTAAAATTTTTTTCTCTGAAAGTTTTTAATTAGCTCAATTCACTGAAAATAATTTTAGAACAATTAACATTTCTTGTACTGTTACAAAAGTAATAACAAGTTATTAACATATCATAATACAGTCGTAACATTATTCGAAATTCTCTTTATTTCAGAAACATTCTAAACGAATTATGCATTTTTAACGAAACATACATTTAGAAAATAACAATCTCATTACATAAAGAATAAATGCTTTGATTTTTCTATTCGCTCAGGAATTAAAATTGATTTTAAAAGAATGGGGAGGAAACTTTTCCTGGTTAAAAAGCACTTAGTAATAAATGTTGTCAAGCTTGCTCAAGAAGACAGGTTGAAATTTTAAAGTATGTACTCTCGAGAATTTGGATAAATATGAGCTTAAATGTCTCGCTATTAATATTCCATTCTCCAAGAATCCCTTTCTCATGCAAATGCATTTCAGGTTCAATTCGAATCTCTGCGATCTATAGTAATCCCCCCTTTCAGAGCCACAGTCTCAGTTCCTTATGAAGGATTCATTAAAGTCTATCATATTTATTAATTAAAAGAACATTTATTTTGTGTTCGAAGTTTAAATAATGGAAATTATTCAGAAGAGTCTTTTGCAAATATTCAAATTATTTGACCACAAAAGAATAAATTAAATTCTCGTCTGTTGATATTCTAAAATAAATAATTTGACAAAAGAAACTGATGAATTAAACATGAAGTCGTTCAAACATCCTCGAATGCCACCCCCAGCGTGCTACATTCAAGCTGAGAGTACATATTATCATATTAAAAGCATTTTATTTTCTAGTTTTATGTATAAATAAATATCAGCATTCGGGATTTTTATCATCGTCAAGCAGTTTGAAGAGTATATCTTATTTTTAATTGTAGTATAACGTATTTATAATGGACTTCTTAGCAGACTTTTTCACACTCTTAATATTGTTTTCTTATTCTCGAATATACCTATTATTTTTTACGTTAAACATCGGTGGGATTCATGGCCCACTGATTTATTCCTCAAATAGCCCTACGAGTGATAAAGTTAGTTTAGTTTGTCGCTCTACGGTCATTTTGTACACACTTTGGACTAATTAGACCGAAACCTACAATTTAAAGTGGATTTCGAAGCCCTAACAAACATCCATACCACCACCAGGATTCGAATCTGTAGTCTGTCATAACAACGGCCAGATCGCCCGCCAGTTGACCACCAGGCCTCTTGTACCTTAAAGAAATTAAAATGGTGTTATTTTGATGATATTGTGACTATAAAAACAATTTCGACGCGAATTTCAGAGGAATCCCAGAAAATGAACTCGTACAGGCATTCGAGTCGTTATTAAATCACTATAACAAATATATTGAAGCCGAAAAATATTATTTTGAATAAAAACTCTATAGGAATATAATCACTTATTTTTATTTAATTTTATAAACCCAATCTTAAAAATTCTTTGACTCACTGTATAGATATAAATGTATGCAGTCACTATATTTTGCAATAAAGGAAATGTACTTTTGCCACATTTCTAAAAGAAAACATTTTTGTTTCTATTTTAATTTTGATATTTATCGATATTTTATAATCTAATTTAACAACAATAGCATCTAAAAATATTCATAAAACATATCAATTAGCACAATTCACTGAAAATAATTTTCGAAAAATTAACATTTCTTGTATTGTTACAAAAGTGATACCATGTTATAAACAAATCATAATACATTCGGAACATTATTCGAAATTCCTTTATTTCAGAAACATTCTCAACAAATTATGCATTTTTAGAGAAACATACATTTATAAAATAACAATCTCATTATATAACAAATAAATGCTTTAACTTTTCAATTCCCTCGTGAATTAAAAATGATTCTAAAAGAATGGGATGGAATTTTTCTGGCTAAAAAGCACTTAGTAATAAATGTTGTCAAGCTTGCTCAAGAAGACAGGTAGAAATTTTAAAGCATGTACTCTCGAGAATTTCGATAAATATGAGCTTAAATGTCTTGCTATTAATATTCCATTCTCTGAAAATCCCTTTCTCATGCAAATGCATTTCAGGTTCAATTGGAATCGCTGCGATCTATAGTAATTCCCCCTTTTCATAGCCACAATCTCAATTCCTTATCACGGATTCATTAAAGTATATCACATTAATTAATTAAAAGAAATGCATTTCAGGTTCAATTGGAATCGCTGCGATCTATAGTAATTCCCCCTTTTCATAGCCACAATCTCAATTCCTTATCACGGATTCATTAAAGTATATCACATTTATTAATTAAAAAGAACATTTATTTTGCGTTCGAAGTTTAAATAATGGAAATTATTCATATTACTGTCTTTTTGCAAATATTCAAATTATTTGACCACACAAAAGAATAAATTAAATTCTCGTCAGTTGATATTCTAAAATAAATAAGTTGACAAAAGAAGCTGATGAATTAAACATGAAGCCATTCAAACATCATCGAATGCCACCCCCCAGCATTCTATTACATTCAAGCCGAGAATATAGTTGCTATATTTGCTTCCATTAGCATATTAAAATAATTTTATTTTCTAGTTTTATGTATAAATAAATGGCATCATTCGAGATGAAGCAGTTTGAAGAGTATATCTTATTTTCAATTGTGGTGTAACGGTCTTATAATGGAATTCTTAGCAGAACTTTTCATAATCTGAATATTCTTAATATTGTTTTATTGTTTTTGAATATGCCTGTTATTTTTCATGGTGAATATTGGTGGGCCATATGTTCCCCTGATTTATTCCTCGAACAACCCAGCGAGTGGAGAGCATTGCTTTCGGGCGGACTCTTAAGGGATAACAGCTCTGCACTTGCATGTCGTATGGGAGAAAACGCCCACCCATACGAGATGCTGTACACATAATGTCACATTAGACATCAAGTCTCTCATTTTAAAAAGCAGTTGAGTGCAATGGACGTGCTACGAGTGGATTCGATCTTGAGCCATTCGTCCCGTTTTGTGTGCACGTGTCCAATGAGCTGTGTGTCGAACTGACTGGCTTTCACTAGTAAAATGGGCAGATATGTTGCATGTTTAGCATTGTGAAGTACGCGTAGCATCCATACGTTCCCTCGACACGGTCGATCCAAAAGTAATTTTTAAGAGCATTTGATTTCTTGGTGTCTTGCTATACATTGTAATTAAAGGGAAAGAAAATATCAAAAGATATCAAATCTACTCTCTTCACTTCAACCATAAAAATCGTAAATGAAATCCAGATGGCGCCAGTCGTAATAAAATGACTGCCGTCATCTAGCGATGCCATTAGATTATTAGGTGTAGTATCATGGTACCATAATTTTGGAGGAAAGCTTCATATATCGATGTGCATCACACATCTTGGATTTCGCAAACTCCTCCCCTGATATCTATAAAAGGAAATAATATTTATGTCACTGTGTATAATGTCTATCATTTGTCTATGTGTCTAATAATATAGATAAATCTATGCGCTAAACAATTTATATATATATATATATATATATATATATATATATATATATATACTATATATATATATATATATATATGTATAAATAGATACATATATAAATTATTAAATAAATACGTTTGTCTATATTATTAGGCATGTAGAAAAATGGTAGATATTATCACGCAATCGACATAGATATTATATACATGGACATTTTTTGATATGTATATACATAATGGAGATATAATACATAATGTAGACATTATAAAAATATACACATAGATATTAGATTACATAATGGTTACATTATCAGATACATATTTATTATTTAAATAGTTTATCTAATAAGCATTTTATTAGATAAACTTTGTATCCATATATAATATATATATATGTTTATTAATGTCTATATGTGTCTGTATAGTTATCTAATATCTATGTCTATGATATTAGATTATTAGATAAACTTCGAATCTATCACAGAAACTGTGCGTTTGTTGCCTACTGAAAGAAATCTAGACAATCTAAAATGTTCTTGAAAGTCCAATTTCATTGTGAATCATTTTTTCGTTCTCATTTTAAACACTCCTACATTTTAAAGATTGTGTTAATCAGTTTAAAAATCAAAACTGAAAACTTTCAGTACCATTTTTTTTTTTTAAATCAAAAAGTCAGGCCACAGAACAGCAGTGGCATACTCGGTTTCTTCTGTCTCAAAGTCCTGTGAGGTCAGCGGACAATTCTGTATTCCCTCCACAAAGGATAAATACCACGCGGAGGCCTGTTTACGGTGTTGTCCATCCGGAATGGCAAATTAATGGACCTCACAGAATATCCTATTTTCTACCAACAAGGTTTCGTCTGCGTCGCTACTTCTTTTCCGTGTCATTTCGTTCCATTTCGTTTTTACGGCCCATACCTCCCAGCGTTTAGAATTGACAAAAAAAGAAACTTTGTTTCTGATGTGGATCCCCCCCAAAAAAGAGAGGAATAATTTATAGATAGTTGCCTTCTATCAAATTGCACAAAAAAAAGTTAGTATGTTGCTGATGTTTTTTTCTAGTTTATTAGCCTTCGGATTTTTTTTTTTTTCATCTAGCGTGTGTTGTTTTTTTACAGATGCTTTGTTGTTTTTTGTCCTGATTGTTTCTGGAATGGATGGGTTTTCAGTTTAGTTGTGTATCGCTGATAAAATATCTTGAACAATAATAAATGAGGTGTTTCCACAAAAATATATCAGTGCCTCTCAAATTAAGGGTCATATTTGTTTTGAAACAATAAATCATTATATTTATTAAATTAAAAACATAACAATAACTATTAATTACGATTCTTAGAGTAGCCTACCACATTTCAGTCACGATTTTCGAAAAAAAAATCACATTTTTACCCATACAATTATGGTTTGGTTTGTGTCTCTACAGTAATTTTTTTTGCACTCTGTGAGCTAATTAGACTGGGGTCTACAGTTTAACGTGGGTTCCGAACCACTCACAAACATCCATGCCTCCGCCAGGATTCGAACTAGAAGCCCGTGGTACCGAGCGCCAGAGCACTAGCCACTTGGCTTTTCAGGCCCTTATTAGATACATAGACATACATATTAGATACATCAGTACATAATAGAGACATTATTAGATACATAGACATAGATATGAGATAACTATACAGATATATTAAACGGATATATGTCATATATGGATACGAAGTTTATCTAAGAATCTGTATATGTTTAATAATGTAACAATTATATAATGCAAAATCTATGTTATGTTTTTATAATGTTGCATTATGTATTATATCTCCATTATGTATGTACATATCTAAAAAGGTCTATGCATATAATATCTAAATCGATGCGTATAATAATGTCAATAATTTCTCTATATGTCTAATAATATTGATAAATCTATATATTTAATAATTTGTGTATCATAGATAGATACATGTATATAAATATATTTGTTTAAAAATTTATATATATATATATATATTATAAATAGATACTTCGATAGATAGATAAGTTATATCTTATTATACTATCATAGATAAGCAAATTATATCTTATTAAACACATAGATTTGTCTATATTATTAGACATACAGACAAATTATAGATATTATTATGCACATCGACAAAAATATTACATACATGAACATTTTTTAATATGTGTATACATAATGGAGATAAAACGCATAATGCAGACATTATAATATCATGTTAATAGATATTACATTACATAATAGATACATTAGATAAACTTCATATCCATCACATAAACTGTGCATGTGTTGTCTTCTGGAAGAAAGCCAGACAATTTAAAAAGTCAATTACATCGGAAATCATTTCTTCTGTGTATCTTCTCATTTTTGAAAACTCATAGATTTTAAAGATTGTGTTAATCCGGCTCAAAATCAAAACTGAAAACTTTCTGTACCATTTTTTTTAAATCAAAGTCAGGCCACAGAACAGTAGTGCCAGACTTGGTTTCTTCTGTCTCCAAAGTCCTGTGAGGTCAGCGGACAATTCTGTATTCCCTCAACAAAGGATAAATACCACCCGGAGGCCTGTTTACAGCGTTGTCCTTCCGGAATGGTAAATGAATGGACCTCACAGAATATCCTATTTTCTACCAACAAGGTTTCGTCTGCGTCGCTACTTTCTTTCCCGTGTCATTTCGTTCCCTTTCGTTTTTTTTTTTACGGCCCATACCTTCCAGTGTTTGGAATTGAAAAAAAGAAGAAAAAAAGAAACTTTGTTTCTGATGTGGATCCCAAAAAAAGAGAGGAATAATTTATATTATGCCTTCCATCAAATTGCACAAAAAAAAAAAAGTTAGTATGTTGCTGATGTATTTTTCTAGTTTATTAGCCTTCGGAATTTTTTTTTTTTTTCTACATCTAGCGTGTGTTGTTTTTTACAGATGCTTTGTTGTTTGTCCTGATTGTTTCTGGAATGGATGGGTTTTCAGTTTAGTTGTGTGTCGCTGATAAAATATCTTGAACAATAATAAATGAGGTGTTTCCACAAAAATATATCAGTGCCTCTCAAATTAAGGGTCATATTTGTTTTGAAACAATAAATCATTATATTTATTATTAAATTAAAAACATAACAATAGCTAGTAATTACGATTCTTAGAGTAGCCTACCACATTTCAGTCACGATTTTCGAAAAAAAAAATCACATTTTTACCCATACAATTATGGTTTGGTTTGTGTCTCTACAGTAATTTTTTGCACTCTGTGAGCTAATTAGACTGGGGTCACCTACAGTTTAACGTGGGTTCCGAACTACTCACAAACATCCATGCCTCCGCCAGGATTCGAACTAGAAGCCCACGTGGTACCGAGCGCCAGGGCACTAGCCACTCGGCTTTCAGGCCCTTATTAGATACATAGACATACATATTAGATACATCAGTACATAATAGAGACATTATTAGATACATAGACATAGATATGAGATAACTATACAGATATATTAAACGGATATATGTCATATATGGATACGAAGTTTATCTAATAATCTGTATATGTTTAATAATGTAACAATTATATAATGTAAAATCTATGTTATGTTTTTTATAATGTCTGCATTATGTATTATATCTCCATTATTTATGTAGATATCTAAAAACGTCTATGCATATAATATCTAAATCGATGCGTATAATAATGTCAATAATTTCTCTATATGTCTAATAATATTGATAAATCTATATATTTAATAATTTGTGTATCATAGATAGATACATGTATATAAATCTATGTGTTTAAAATTTATATATATATATATGTATATATATATATATATTATAAATAGATACTTCGATAGATAGATAAGTTATATCTTATTATACTATCATAGATAAGCAAATTATATCTTATTAAAAATCACATAGATTTGTCCATATTATTAGACATACAGACATAATTATAGATATTATTATGCATATCGACAAATATATTATATACATGAACATTTTTTGATATGTGTATACATAATGGAGATAAAAACGCTTAATGCAGACATTATAATATCATGTTCATAGATATTACATTACATAATAGATACATTAGGATGAACTTCGTAACCATCACAGAAACTGTGCGTTTGTTGTCTACTGAAAGAAGTCCAGACAATCTATAATGTCTGGGTAGTCCACTTTCATTGGGAATCATTTTTTTTTTTTCACACTTTTCACTTGAAGACTCATACATTTTAAAGATTGTGTTAATCCGGCTCAAAATCAAAGCTGAAAACTTTCTGTACCATTTTTTTTTTTTTTTAAATCAAAGTCAGGCCACAAGACAGCAACGTCATACTTAGTTTCTCCTGTCTCCAAAGTCCTGTGAGGTCAGTGGGCATTTCTCTATTCCCCCTCAACAAAGAATAAATACCACCCGGAGGCCTGTTTACGGTGTTGTCCTCCCGGAATGGTAAATTAATGGACCTCACAGAATATCCTATTTTCTGCCAACAAGGTTTCGTCTGCGTCGCTACTTCTTTTCCCGTGTTATTTCGTTCCCTTTCGTTTTTTTGCGGCCCCCTACCTCCCAGCGTTTGAATTGAAAAAAAGAAAAAAGAAACTTTTTTTCTGATGTGGATCACCCCAAAAAGAGAGGAATAATTTATAAATAGTTGCCTTCTATCAAATTGAACCCAAAAAAAAGTTAGTATGTTGCTGATGTTTTTTCTAGTTTATTAGCCATCACAATTTTTTTATCTTAGCGTGTGCTGTTTTTTTACAGATGTTTTGTTATTTGTCCTGTTTGTTTCCGAAATAGATGTCTTCTCAGTTGTTCTGTGTATCACTGATACATTTTTTTGAACTATACTAAATCAGGTGTTTCGACAAAAATAAATCTCAGTGATTTTTTAATTAAGTTTCATATTCGTTTTGAAACAAAAAATTAATATTTTTTTATTCAAATAAAAACATAAAAATAACTTGTAATTACGATTCTTAAAGAAATCAGTCACGCTTCAATCCCAATTTTCGGTAGAAAAGAAACAAATTTTTACCCATAGAATTATGGTTTGGTCTGATTTGTCACTCTATCGTCATTTTTTGCACATTTTGAGTGTTAATTAGACCGGGACCTACAGTTTAACTTGGAATCCAAACCACTCACAAATATCCGTGCCACCACCAGTATTCGAACCTGAAACCTGTGGTACTAAACACCACAGTGGCTATAACACAAGGCCGGCCATAAAAATATGTGTATTGCTTTAAGGAGTTCGGTTTTTAAGTGTCTCGTATGAATTTGAAGTGTTCTTATTGGTTAATTTAATTTCTTTCACGAGCTATTGGTATATTGGTGTTTCTGATGTGGACCCAAAAATCATAAAAACTGTGCATCTAAAGTCCAAAGTCTGGGAAGTCCAATTTCATGGGGAATCATTTTTTCTGTGTCTCTTCTCATTTTGAAAGCTCATACATTTTAAAGATTGCATTAATCCGGCACAAAATCAAAACTGAAAACTTTCTGGGCTATTTTTTTTTTTAAATCAAAGTCAGGCCATAAGACAGTAGTGCCAGACTCGGTTTCTTCTGTCTCCAAAGTCCTGTGAGGTCAGCGGACAATTCTCTATTCCCTCCACAAAGGATAAATACCACCCGGAGGCCTGTTTACAGCGTTGTCCTTCCGGAATGGTAAATTAATGGACCTCACAGAAATATCCTATTTTCCGCCAACAAGGTTTCGTCTGCGTCGCTACTTTCTTTGCCGTGTCATTTCGTCGTTCCCTTTCGTTTTTTTACTGCCCGTACCTCCCAGCGTTTGGAATTGAAAAAAGAAAAAAAGAAACTTTGTTTCTGATGTGGATCCCCCCCAAAAGAGAGGAATAATTTATAGATAGTTGCCTTCTATCAAATTGTACAAAAAAAAAGTTAGTATGTTGCTGATGTATTTTCTAGTTTATTAGCCTTCCGAATTTTTTTATCCTAGCGTGTATTGTTTTTTTACAGATGCTTTGTTATTTGTCCTGTTTGTTTCCGAAATGGATTGACTTTTCAGTTTTGTTGTATATCACTGATAAAAGTTTTTCAACAATATTCGAGCAGGTTTCTCAGGGTCTTTTAATTAAGGGTCATATTTGTTTTTGAAACAATAAATTAATATCTCTATTGAAATTAAAACATAACAATAACTCATAATTGCGATACTTGAAGTATCAGATCTCATTCAAATCCCGATTTTCGAAAAAAAAAAAAGCAAATTTTTACCCATAAAATTATGGTTTGGTTTTGTGTGTCGCTCTACTGTCGTTTTGTGCACACTTTGGACTAATTAGACCGAGACCTACAGTTTAACGGGGATCCGCACCACTCACAAACATTCATGCCACCGCCAGGATTCGAGCCTGAAACCTGTGGTACCAAATACCAGTGTCCCTACCTATTCAATTTAATGCCAACAAGGTTTCGTCTGCGTCGCTACTTCCTTCGTTTCTCTTGCGTTTTTACGGTCTATACCTACATAGCATGCAGGATTCCTTAAATCGTTAGCATTCTAATTCTTAAATCATCATCATTCTAATCACTTAAAACATTATCATTCTACACTGAAGTGACAAAAGTCATGGGATAGCAATATGCAAATTTTCAGATGGCAGTAGCATCGCGTAGAACAGGTATAAATGCGCAGTGCTTTCGCAGAGCTTTCATTTCTATTCAAGTTATTCATGTGAAGAGGTTTTGACGTGATGATGACCGCACGACGGGAATTAACAGACTTTGAACGCGGAATGTTAGTTGGAGCTAGACTCATGGGTCATGCCATTTCGGAAATCGTTAGGGAATTCAACATTCCCAGATCCACTGTGTCAAGAGTGTGCCGAGAGTATGACATTTCAGGCATAACATCCCACCATGGACAGCGCAGTGGTCGACCGCCTGCACTTAACGACCGAGACCGGCGACGTCTGCAAAGAGTCGTAAATTCTAACAGACAAGCAACACTGCGTCAAATAACCGCAGAAATCAATGTGGGACGTACAAGGGACTTGTCTGTTAGAACTGTGCGGAGAAATTTGGCTTTCTTTGGGCTATTCAGCAGAAGACCGACTCGAGTGCCTTTACTGACAGAACGACATCGCTTGCAGCGACTCTCGTGGGCACGTGAGCATATCGGTTGGTCCCTAGATGAATGGAAAACCGTGGCCTGGTCCGATGAGTCACGATTTCAGTTGGTAAGAGCTAATGGTAGGGTTCGAGTGTGGCGCAGACCCACGAAGCCATGGACCCAAACTGTCAGCAAGGCACTGTTCAAGCTGGTGGTGGCTCCGTAATGGTGTGGACTGTTTTTCATGGCATGGACTTGGTCCTCTGGTGCGACTGGACCGAACATTGACTGGAAATGCTTATGTTCAGCTACTTGAGATCGCTTGCAGCCATTCATGGACTTCATGTACCCAAACAACGATGGGATTTTATGGATGACAATGCGCCATGTCACCGGGCCACAACTGTTCGCGATTGGTTTGAAGAACATTCTGGACAATTCCAACGAATGATCTGGCCACCTAGATCGCCCGACATGAATCCCATCGAGCATTTATGGGACATCACCGAGAGGTCTGTTCGTGCCCAAAAAATCCTGCACCATCAACGCTTTCACAATTATGGACGTCTATCGAGACAGCATGGCTCAATATTCCTGCAGAAGACTTCCAACGACTTGTTGAGTCCATGCCACGTCGAGTTGCTGCACTTCGCCGGGCGAAAGGAGGGCCGACACGATATTAAGAGGTATCCCATGACTTTTGTCACTTCAGTGTAATATTTTAAGGAATCTTGTGTTGGAGCATATTCATAACACAATTCCGATATCCTTGCTCTGAAAATAAATCTATTTATGTTACTTTTACTGATTCCAATTTTAGCAATTAGCAGGGTTTAAAGTGGGACAAAAACTGGATTAATAGAGTATAAATTGCAATATATTAGCTAGGTGGAAAATATTATTTTTACTAAAAGGTGGAGAAACTAGGCACTCGCTTTGGGATTATAACTAGAACAACTTGACTGCGCATCGAACTTGTCATCCATTGGCTTTAATATTAGCGCAACCAGCGTGCAGGAAGGCATAACTTCGAATTAGCTGACGACACAAGTAGTCACTGCTTTCAGAAATGAGCAGACTCGATGACGATTATGACAATGCATGTAAAACAACTCGCATCGACAATCAAGCTGTCTGGTGAGAAATTTCCATAAAGATTGATTAAATAAACTTCATATCCATCACATAAACTGTGCATGTGTTGTCTTCTGGAAGAAATCCAGACAATTTAAAAAGTCAATTACATCGGAAATCCCTTTTTCTGTGTATCTTCTCATTTTTGAAAACTCATACATTTTAAAGATTGCGTTAATCCGGCTCAAAATCAAAACCGAAAACTTTCTAAAATTTTTTTTAAATCAAAGTCATGCCACAAGGCAAGCAGTGGCAACTTGGTTCTTCTGTGTGTCCAAAGGAATCCTGCGAGGTCAGCGGACAATTATCTATTCCCTCAACAAAGGATAAATACCACCCGGAGGCCTGTTTTACAACGTTTGTCCTTCCGGAATGGTAAATTAATGGACCTCACAGAATATCCTATTTTCTGCCAACAAGGTTTTCGTCTGCGTCGCGCTACTTCCTTTGCCGTGTCATTTCGTTCCCTTTCGTTTTACGGCCCCGTACCTCCAGCGTTTGGAATTGAAAAAAAAAAGAAAAAAGAAACGTTGTTTGTGATGTGGATCCCAAAAAAGAGGGAATAATTTATAGATAGTTGCCTTCTATCAAATTGCACAAAAAAAGTTAGTATGTTGCTGATGTTTTTTTTTTTTTCTAGTTTATCAGCCTTCCGGGTTTTTTTTTTTTCAGCATGTGCTGTTTTTACAGATGCTTTTTGTTGTTTTTCCTGTTTGTTTCAGGAATGGATCACTTTTCAGTTTTGTTGTATCACTGATATATTTTTTTGGAAATTCAAATGAGGTTCGACAAAAAATATCTCAGTGTCTCTTAAATTAAATGTCATATTTGTTTCTGAAACAATAAACCAATATTTTTAACATAAAAAAGCATAATAATATTAACTTGTAATTACGATTCTTAAAGTAACCGATGTCATTCTAATCCTGATTTTTGGGAGAAAAATCAAATTTTTAAACATAAATTTATAGTTTAGTTTGGTTTGTCACTCTAATTTGGATCATTTTTGCACAATTTGGGCTAATTGGTGAGGCTTACAGTTTAACGTGGATTCCAAACTACTCACAAATATCCATGCTACCGCCAGGTATTGGAACCCAAAACCTGTAATACCAAAAGACCAGAGCTAGGCAATTGGCCATCAGGTCAACCATAAAATTATGGGTATTGGTTTGAGGAGTTAGGTTTTTTGATTGTGTCTGGTTTCTCCTCATTTTGAACGCTCATACATTTTAAAGATTGTGTTAATCAAATTTCAAATTCAATGTCAGTTCAGTTTCAATCCAATCAAAACTGAAAACTTTCTAGGCCATTTTTTTAAATCAAAGTCAGACCAGAAAGCAGCAGTGCCAGACTCAGTTTCCTCTGTCTCCAAAGTCTTGTGAGGTCAGCGGACAATTCTGTATTCCCTCCACAAAGGATAAATACCACCCGGAGGCCTGTTTACGGCGTTGTCCTTCCGGAATGGTAAATTAATGGACCTCACAGAATATCCTATTTTCTGCCAACAAGGTTTACGTCTGCGTCACTACTTCCTTTGCCGTGTCATTTCGTTCCCTTTCGTTTTTACTGCCCATACCTCCCAGCGTTTGGAATTGAAGAAAAGAAAAAGAAACTTTGTTTCTGATGTGGATCCCCCAAAAAGAGAGGAATAATTTATAGATAGTTGACTTCCATCAAATTGCACAAAAAAAAAAAGTTAGTATGTTGCTGTGTTTTTTCCAGTTTATTAGCCTTCCAAATTCTTTTTTTTTCTACAGCATGTGTTGTTTTTTTACAGATGCTTTGTTTTATTTGTCCTGTTTGTTTTCGGAATGGCTTTTCGGTTCTGTTGTATATCACTGATAAATTTTTGAGAACAATAATAAATGAGGTATTTCGATAAAAATATCTCGGTATTTTTTTTAATCAAGTGTTAATTTGTTTTGGAAACAATAAATCCATATCTTTATTAAAATAAAAATATAATAATAGCTTGTAATTATGATTCTTAAAGTAACCGATCTCATTCAAATCCCGATTTTCTGAAAAAAAAAAACCACCTTAATGTTTATCCTCAAAATTATGGGTCTTGTTTTGAGGATCTGGATTTTTCATGTCCCGGACGACTTTGAACGTTTCTTATTGAATATTTTTTTTTAATTTTTTCACAAGCTATTGGTTTATTTTAAATTTCGTTCGCAAGCTATTTTTATTGGTTTATTTAATTTTCATTGATTAGCTATTCTTATCGGTTTATTTAAGTTTCTTTCACAAGCTATTCTTATTGGTTTATTTAAATTTCATTCATTAGCTATTCTTATCGGTTTATTTAAGTTTTTTTTTTACAAGCTATTCTTATTGGTTTATTTAAATTTCTTTAATTAGCTATTCTTATCGGTTTATTTAAATTTCTTTCACAAGCTATTCTTATTGGTTTATTTAAATTTCTTTCACAGATTTTTTTCATTCATTATTTTTTTTTAAATTTCTTTCTTTGGCTGTTTTTATTGGTTTACATAAATTACTTATTCTTTATTAAGGCATTATTTTAAAGGTATTTATTGTATTAAAAGGCAGGGTTTATATAGGTTGGGGTTTGTTTCTAAAGGCATTTATGTAAAAAAAACTTATTATAAAAGTTTGCATTATTGCATTATTATAAAGGCATTATATAAAAGCATTATTAAAGGATTTTTTTCTTAAAAGTATATTATAGAGGCCTTATTAAAGGCATTATTATAAAGGCATTTATTACATTAAAATACATTTCTAAAAGCATATACATATGAAGTTGTTCTAACTAATATTAACATATCCAAAGAACATTTTAGTAACAATTGTACAATGAACATATCGAACTCAATTCGAAAAACTCTGCCCACTTAAATGCGAGTTTCCACTCAAGTTAAAATTGCACTTTATGTTTGCAGCATGCCCTATTTGTTTAAATTAGGTTACTTTAAATTGGCCCAGTTGTTAATTTCACTTTGCTGCTCTAAGATCAAACATTCTTGTTTTCTAAAATAGTTTTGTGTTTGTTTCTAAAGGCATTTATAAAAAGGCATTATTAAAGGCATATTATAAAATTAGTATTAAGGCATTATAAAATATAAAGGCATATTTAAAGGTTATTTATTAAAAAAGGTAGGGTTTATACAGGTTTAGGTTGTTTCTAAAGGCATTTATAAAAGACATTATTAACGCAATATTATAAAGGTATTTACTATATTAAAAAGCATTTCTAAAGGTATATATATAGAATTAAAATGCACAAAGATCTTTTTAGTAACAATTGTACAATGAACATATCGAACTCAATTCGAAAAACTCTGCCCACTTAAATGCGAGTTTCTACTCAAGTTAAAATTGCACTTTATGTTTGCAGCATGCCCTATTTGTTTAAATTAGGTTACGTTAAATTGGGCCAGTTGTTAATTTCACTTTGCTGCCCCGTGTAAAATGAAGCTCGTTTAATGTAATGTCCTCCCGCAAGGGCGCCTCATTTGCGTCTCATGGTTACAATTCCATAATGATGACGGATCGCTTCCATTTTTGCAGATGCAGCATGAAATAATGTCGCCTTCTTATCTCGAGTTTAGGTTAAACGGTTATGCCGTGCAATTTCTGCTCAGAACTCTCCTGCTGATTAGAAATGCTAATTGTAGCTCACATCATCTAACACTGTCGCCATTCTGTAGTAAGCCAAGCACAATTGCTTGGAGCAGTGGTTGCTCTAAATTCTTCTTTGTATTTTCACAGCAATCTGGTTCGAGAAAAAGAGTTGAGCACATGAAATTCATGTATTTCCACTAGAATCCAAGGATCATGACTGGCCGTTGCTTTTCTAGCAGCTCGCCTAGTTAAAAATATGAAAAAAATAAAATATATTTTTAAAAATATAATAATATCTTGAGACCCAGCCTGCAATGTTCTGTACCTTTTATTTTTGCATGTTGAAAAAGAAAGACTAATTTCAGATCTTAAAATCCTGCAGTAAGTTGTATAGTGGACTGCACTGTGATCGATGCAGCAAAAACGTTATTTTTGGAAGGATACTTATTCGATTTGCATTTCAAAACGGCGGCCAACACTAACTAACAGTTTTAATTAATTTTTTTCTTATATTTTTACATTTTTGACATAAAAATGCTAATGTGTTAGATTGAATGTTAATCAATAAAATTATATTGTATTGGTTTTTTTTTTATTTATTTATTTTGAGAACAAAAAAATTCCTGCATGTTTTAATATCACTACACTAATACTGCCTTTAATACACTAGACAAAAGAATATAATCCGTTAATTGTACTCTGAAAATTGCATGCTAAGAAATGTTTGTCTTCAACAACAAACAGCACAAGCGTCAATGGCTCACGACATAGCGTCTCAAAAATGAAGATTCATTATACTTGACATTATACTACCGAAGTTCATTATACTAAATATAATTAAAAGTTCTTATTTTATTTTTATTTAGTTATTTTGAAAAGTTACTTATTATATTGGATAATGATTATATAAAATAAGCAGCACTTTTACTCTTTATAACATTACGAAATGCAATAAATGGAACAAGAAAAAGGAAAATACCCAAATGAGTCGCCAGCACACAGGTTTCCTCAAAACATTAAGCATTCTAATATTTTGAGGAATCCTTGGTCGTAGCATATTCATAACACAATTCAGACAGCCTTGCTCTGGAAACATAAATAGACAATAAATCTATTTATGTTACTCTTACTGTTTTCAGTTCAGCAATTAATAGAGTAAGGTTGAGCAAATTTAGCTAATTTAGCAATTAACAGAGTAAGTGACAAAAACTGGAGTTTTGGAGTATAAATTGCAATAGGTTTGCTCAATTGAGATTATCATTTTACAAAAAAAGTAGAGAAGCTAGACAATCGTTTTGGGAGTATGACAAGAAAAATCCCATTGAACGTCAAACTTGTTCTTCATTGGTATTATGTGTAGCTAGCGTAGGGAAGGTAGAGGTTCGAATCAACTGACGCCATTGTCGTAGTCACTGCTTTCAGAAAAGCGGAGACTCGGTGACGATTGTGACAATGTGTGTAAAACATCACGCATCGATAGTCAGGCAATATGGGAAAGTCTTTCAAGCTTTTTCCCACACGACACGCATATGCGAGGTAGTTATAGTTAAAAACGTCCTCCCTGAAAGCACTGTTTTCCACTTTACATCCCTCGGTGGGCAGTTAGTGGTCTATATGAAGCTCATGTTTCACTCTCATCTCTCTAATTGTTAAGAGCTATATAGATCCTGAGTGTGCAGAAAAATAGTAAATCAACAGGATGAGTAGCTAGAGTACAAATAGATAAGAGATATACTCCAACTGGTAAACGATAAATCCGTAGGACAGAAGGTCCTTCTGTGGGAGCGAACAGTACATGTCATCACTAGGGGTGTTGAAAATCTTTCATGTTACACTTTGGATTATGCTGATATGAATCTGATATAAATCTGTCAAATGACTTACATAAAAAGCACTTGGTGTTCGAGAACACTAACACTTCAATTTATATTTCTTAACAAGTAATATAAAACAAATTTTTAAAGTCAATTCCTACTTTTTTTCACTCTATTTCAGAGAGTCCTTTATAAATAAAGTTGAAATTTTTCTCTTACATCCGACGCCATCTATTATTAGATAATGCAACTTAAATCTAAAAAAAAAAAATCTAAAATAAATGAATTAAATTTAATGAATGAAATAATATTTGATAAAACTGCATTAACATCCAGTGTCATCCACTACAAGTTTAAAAAAATGTATTTGAACTTGAGCGATTGAATAAAAAAAGTATTTTATGAACGATTGAAAATTTGAACAAGATATACATAGGGAGAGTGTGAGCTAATAGTAGGAACTGAAAAATAATCTTTATTAAATTTAGGTGAAAGAAAAAAAATCTTTGACATCAAGTTTAGGATGATTGGATTTTGTTTATAATGCATGGCAAAGAAAGTCTACAACATATGGACAAGAAGGGAAAAATACCAAGTTGAAAATTTCTAAACAATAAAAAAAAAGTCTGCGTTACCTTCTCCGGAGACTTTCAAAATAAGCCAGCGCATAAAAAAATGCACGAGTTTTAATTAAGTTTCAGAGCGAACTTTAGCTATCACTCACTTTTTCCCAACTTTTGTTTATGTTTAGTTCCATTTTATTTCTAGTGGTTACATAATCATATGCTTTTTAAATTCCTATTTTTTTTTCAGTGTATTTATAACACTAAAACGATTTGAAAACAAATGAGAAACATAATTAGAGATTAAAGTGGTCTCTTCAAATATTTTTTTTTTTATCCATAAGATAATAATGTATTAGCCACAATTTCAAATTTATAGACTAAATTTAAGATTGGACAATGCTTATTCAGAAACTGAATGACAAGGAGTTATAGATATAAAAAATGTTAAAAGCTCTCTTAAAAATAAGAATACAAAAAAATTCCTTAATAATAAAATATATTTAAAAATATGCTAAAAATTATTAATAAAAACAATAATGGAGTAAAAAACTAGAAATTCATAAAATTCACTAATGTATTATAAATTTTTCTGGTAATGTTATACAAAGACCCTGATTTACGAGTGATTAATACTCTGGCGCTCGGTGCCATGCATGTTTGTAGTGGCTCGGAATCCACTGTAAACCATAGGTCCCATCTAATATGACTGTTGGGCGTAGGGCTGACAACCTTGCCCCATAAAATGAAAAACATCAACTGTCTCAAAATCTGCTGGTAGGTAGATAGCATTGCCCGCCTTGGGGCTGTTGCGCAAATGAAGAAATGTTATACAACTTAAAATATCGATTTAGTTCATTAATATTCTTTTTACTACATGTCTTAAGATAGGTTTCCTAACATTTTTATTTCAATCTAAAGAATTTTAAAATTACTTTTAAATACTGAACGTAGTATTTTTAAGAAAAAAAAATTTCTAAAATTTTTATAAAAATTTCATGAAAGTCAACTTAAATTAAAAAAAATATTTATTTTAATCACTCGTTAATGTTGATAAATATGATTGATAAATAAGGTATGCTCAATTACATTTTTTTTTTTTTTTTAATACCAAATCATTTATTCCAGCTAAATAATTTCGCTCTTATAGTACTGCAAAATTTCTACATTCTCTTAAAATTATATTTATAATTTATGGAAATATTAGTATAGTCGTGGCACAGCAGTCGTGACTACCCTATAGTTCCGAATCGTAGCTCAGTGGTAAAGTGCGCGACCAGTGATCATTAGGGTAGAGGTTCAATCCGCTGACGGAATTGTTGCAGACACTGTTTCAAAAACAATGAGACTTGATGGCGTTTGAGATGTTCAGCATCTTGCCTCGTGAGTCGGACTACCTGGTAGGGTTTTCTGGATTTTCTTCCGTACGTATAACGTGCAGGGCAGTTCCCCCTAATGTTCGTTCCCACCGAGGCGCTTAAGCGTGAAGCGCTGACCAAGCACTACCCTCACCACGTTCGTCTGAAACCGGTTTGAAATCCACCGCTTAGAGTTGACCAACTTTCAACTCGAAGCAGAACTTCACTAGGCGTAATGTTATTTCTGACTTTTCGCTGTGAAGGGGTCGAAAAAATTTCTTGCCTGCCGCGTTTATCTTCAACGCTTCACGCCTTGGTGAGAACGAGCCTTTAAACTTTAGCACTGTCCTTTTACTTCAGCGGCTCGGAGACAAGTCAGAACTCTACCTGCGGGTACTCCAGGACAACAGAACCCCCTGACAAAAATGACAGAAAGCCCTATCACTTCCATCTATGAGTATAGTACTCATGGGGTGTCCTTCCGGGGTGCAAGACACTGAGGATGAGTCACAATAACACACAGTTATGAATTTTATCGTATACCAAAAATTCAGAAAAGGAATTGAAAGTTTTGAATTCTGGAATTCAGTATCCAATATAACTCGTGATGAAACAGCTGTATCTCAACTTCTAATGACGCTAAACAATTCAAAATTGTTTTCAAAAGATAAAAGTATGATCAATAAAATAAAACAATAAAAAATTATATTTGTATCACGAAAATCATTATATGATTTTCATTATTAGATTCACTATTCACGATTTGTTTATTGATTAGTTGGTGGAGCTTAACTAATCCTTAAACAAATATTTCAATATCCCTTTATTCGGATAATCAATGTTTTATAATAGAGGATATTTCGTATGATTCAATAGTTTTAATATTTGGTTTCATTAGTTATTTTAATTATCTCATGAATAATTAAAACATTTCAATTTATTAGTCATTTCCATATTCATTATCCATTTCGGCTTAGTTTGCAAAACGTTTGCTTTGAATCTTTTGCAAAGAGCCATATTAATAAACGTTATATTTCCCTGATACTTGCATTCGAAAAAAATTAAAATATTTCTGTTCCGAAAACTTATTTAACAATCCTGAATCTAATTATTCCTTTTTTCATTAAAGTAATTCTCCCTGAATACAATACTCCGTGTATTCGAACAGTCCAAAGACAATGTTGGATATGTTTTGTTTTTACCGAAAAGAGCTCACGAAATTTAAATTCAAGTTTTCCATCACTTGTTCCCGCAACTAATTAAACGTCGTGGCGTGTTGCTCCAGGTTGGGATTAAACTTCATTTTTACTCCTCCAAAATCTTCCATTTTGTTTCTCATTTCTTAAAAGGAGGATAGGAGGAGTTATTAAAGGAGGGTTAATACCATAAGAGTTTAGAATGCGTTTTTGAGGTGTAAAAATTCTTCTGTAAATGGGTCCTGAGATACATGCTAGAGATTATTTTGAAAATGCGTTTTTGGTTAACGGGTGTATCTTGAAATTTAGCGCTTTATTTAAATATCTTACGCGAGATATTCAATGCGAAATAGTTGGTATACATGAATAACTAAATAATTCGCTAAATTTAAATAAAATCACTGAAATCTGCTCGGCAAATTTCAACTTATCATGTGTGAACATTCGAGAACGGATGAATAAACTCAGGAATATAACGATATTTAATAATGGACGATATATATGAATATTGGAATACTACAAGAATGGCCAAAATTCAATAGCCACATGAATATAGCAATGTTGAATAGATCAAAAATTTTATGAAGAAGGAATTGTTCAAGAATCTCTATACAAAAGTAAGATAAGTAAAGAATGAAGTATTCCAAATTCTACAAGATACACTATAACATTCAATAGCCAAAATAATACATTAATATTTGAAAATTCTAGGCATAAATGAAAGAATGAAGTATTCCAAATAAAATAAGAAGCACGATATAGTAGCTCTATAAGCACGGAAAACACCCAAAGTGATAAATGTGAAACTTCAAGAAGGAGAAATTGATTAACTCACTACGAGTACCTATTAGATATACAAATGGGCCTCAAAACCGTACTACAAAACACTTCAAACTAAAGCCAAATTCTCCAGAAAATTCCTTAAGACTAACGTTATTCATAAAGCATTTCAAGAGTTAATGGGCCCTAAGTACCATTTTCCACCAAAATTTGAATTAGTGTTTTATTTGCTTAGCTCTCATTTTCGAATAACGTCACAGACCCTTAACCAGGACAACGTCATGTTCATACATGGAAAAAATATACTTTTAAACCTATCACAGACAGCCCTTAGATTAATCACAGACTTTGCCTTATGATTTATCTCTGGGTCCATTTATGAAAGTACACTAGGTTAAAATAAATTATAAATAGTAAAAAAGTATATTAAATCGAAATTACGTATAATAATTATATTAGAAATAATATTTTCATTGCACTAATTTTCGCTGGATTGCATAAAAAAGAGAATGGTAAAATTAAAATGTATTACGAAATTAATGATTATGAAAAAATAAAAGTAATTTAAAAAAAATTAAATCAACAAATTATAAGTGAAATTCAGTCTTTTCTTTCGTTATCTCCTTGATAACAACTTTATGTTAACTTCAATATTTCGATTTATATTTAATAAAATAAACTTGGAATAACACCGGCGTAATCAATACATTCAGGCACAATCATAAAATTGACACTGATAAAAAAAAAACTCGGACATATTGAAACAAAAACTAATTTTCAATATGTTTGAGTATAAACAATCCACTAATTTAAAGGAAAACATTTAAACTTATGGTGGTTGCTAACATCAAAGGTGATCCCTAAGAATTTTTGTTACCCTGTATTTTATTGGACGGATTTCATTAAACTTTTCTGTAATATTTCTTTAAATAAATTTATGAAAAAAAAAAAAATGTAAATTTCACTGAATCTTAAAAGCTGGTTCGTATCAGCTGGATATGCATAACCTACAGTTACATTTAATTAAATCTTTAAAAACAAATAATATTTATCAAAGTAATCAACTTTTGGTAATTTAATGTTTCAGACTAAAAATATGATCTTATGCGTATAAAATCCCAAAATCTTCTTGACTTCTTAAGATGTTTTGTAATAAAATACTTTTTAAAACACCACAAAAACCTTTTTCATTTAGAATGATTGGTTCTTTTTAAACAAAATATGAATTTTGCACGATATTCCTTCAGAATAGTTAAGAAAAACTGTTAGAAACTCTTTTCATAAAACCAGAATAGTTTTAAAAAGTTAACTTTTCCAATAACTGTTCAAAATCTTAATATCTTGGTCTTAAAATCAATAAGATTTCTTCTATGTAATTTCTTTTCGTGAAACATGTGGAACTTTATATATAAAATTTTAATTTATCCGAAAAATTATTTTTTCTTTTTTTTAATAACAATAAAAAAAAAATTACGAAATTAATAATTGAAATAAAGAAATGTTAAGAAATGAAAATAAATGACAAAGTTTAAAAATATTTTTAATTTAAATGTAAAAATTTTCACAAAAAAATATTGTAATACTTTTTTTATAATTCATTTTATTTTTAAATGACAATTTTTATTCGAATATTTAGATTTGTTTTACTTGTTTATCTTTTAATATGAAGCTATTAAAATTTACTGTTAAACAGTGCATACTACTTTTCTTTTTAAATAACACTTTTATTCGAAAAGTCATATTTTCTTTAATTTGAAATCACTTTTAAAAATTTTATTTAATTCTAGCTTTATATTTTATATTAACAAACAGAAATGATTACGAAATTAATAATTGAAATAAAAAGTATTAAAAATTGGAAAAAAAAATGATAAAGTTTAAAGTATTTTTCCAAATAATTTCTCTTGGATCGATCAAAGTCCAAACTCAACCAGCCATTTATTCTCTTCTTTTTAGTACCACATTTTTGTATATTTTTAATATGAAGCTATTAAAATTCACTGTTATTAACTGTGCATTTTCAACACTAAGAATATTAAAAAAATTTATAGTCATCATCAAAAGAGCAGCCGGCCATATTAAATGGAAATCCATTCAGATTTTACGATGATTCAAGTTCCGGCTCTGGCCTTACGATCAATAGTAAATCAATGAAAGCAATTTTAAATCTCCCATAATCCGCCAGAAAGTCATTAAAAAGTTCTCCAAGTTACCATTACAATATGTTTTCCAGTTATGATAAACCGTTTCTTATTTTCATTTCCTTCCATTTTTCTATTTATTTATTTTTTTTTAATGCCAGTAATGGAAACAAATGAATACTCGATGGATAAAAATATATATATATAAATAAATAAATAAATGAAAATCATTTCAGTTAAACGTCAACCCAAGAGAGTTCTCCCTGACTGTTGCCAGATCCTGAATGTTTTATTTTTATTTTTGGTTGTTAAATCATTGAATTAAAGCTTTGCAAAAAGTTTTGCTTTTTTATTGAATTTTGAATGCAAATGTTAAAAAGTGTTAAAAGAAAAAAGACAGAAAAATTGCTTTTAAAATAAATTTAAAAGAAAAGAAACATTAAAATTTATTTTATCATCAAAAAAAAAAAAATAATGGAACAAATAGTAAATTTGAGAGAAAAATATGTTAAAAATCAGAAACTTTTCTAAAACTTTGTATCCAAAGACTTCTAATTCAATTTTTTAACACTTTAAACTGTCTGCTAATGGCACACATTAAGCAAAGATGGCCGTTCTTAATTTTTTTTAATTCTACATTTGTTTTTCTTTTTAGTGCTTTATTTCAATTTCTTGTTGTATATTAAAGTTGAATTTTGTTGACTATACCGTGATGTACACAATGGCGTGCTTTTTGTACATAAGGAGGAAAAAAAACGAAAATCAATACTTTAATGAATAACATCACTTTTTAATGAAATACCTGAGTAATTTATCCAATCACTGTAGCGAAAAAGTCTTGGAAGATTTTTAATGAGAAATTAAAAAAAAAGAACTTCAAATATTAACCTTTTTTATTTATTTCATTCCATTTTTTATTCCCCAATTTTTGGCATTTATTTACAAATGAAAAGGACAAATTTTATTTCAGAGTAATAAAAAAAAACCCTTTTGACTTTTGGATTATCACGTAATTTAAATGATTTTAATGAGTTCACATTTTCTTGATTACGAAAATGCAATGAAAATTTCTTTTCAAAGATTAAATAATCTCAAGAGATGTCGTAATTAAAAAAAATGAATGTTCTTTAAATTCATTCCATTTAAAACGATTTTTAATAAGCATACGATAATTTGTGTGTTAATCAAGTGAGTATAAAACTGTTAAAATACTTTTAAATGCTTAAAATGATAAATTAATTGTTATGATTTTTGTAATCTTTAAGTATGTTAAGTAAGTTTTGTAATGTACGCATGTTTATGTATATAGGTTGTAAAAAAACGCATATAACGGCCTCTCCACTTTTTATACGGTGGGACTGTGATGTCTAGGGGTTAATTTCCAAACAAAATGAAAAACCGGTTGCTTCTTTTAAGGCCAACAGCCGTTTAATGAAGCACACTATTATTTACAGCGGTATGTACATTGGCTATTAATTCATTACAACATATTCGTTATCTTCCTGCTCTCGCTGCTTCCTGCAGCTATCCCGTCGGCCGCCAAATTATTATAATACTTTTTTTATCATTCCTTTTATTTTTAAATGGCAATTTTTATTTGAAAATTTAAACTTTCTTTAATTTTAAATCAAATTTAAAACAATTATTTAAATAATTAGCTTTTTTTTTATTAACAATTAAAAATGATTACAAAATTAATAATTGATACAAAAAAAATGTTAAATATTGGAAAAAAAATATTAGGTATTTTTCCAAATAATTTTAAGATCGATCAAAGTCCAAACTCAACCAGCCATTTATTCTCCCTTTTAAAAAGTTCTACCTATTTTTTTTTTTTTTTAATATGAAGGTATTAAAATTCACTGCTATTAACTGCGCATTCTTCTGTGTATTTTGAACACTGAGAATATTAAAAATTTATAGTCATCATCAAAGTGCAGCCGACCATATTAAATAGAAATCCATTCAGATTTTACGATGATTCAAGTTACGGCTCCGGCCTTACGATCCAAAAGTAAATCAATGAAAGCAATTTCAAATCTCCCATAATCCCCCAGAAAGTCATTAAAAAAGTTCTCCAAGTTACCATTACAATATGTTTTCCAGTTATGATAAACCGTTTTTTATTTTCATTTCCTTCCATTTTTTATTTATTTATTTTTTTAAGGGCAGTAATGGAAACAAATGAATACTCGATGGATAAATATATATAAATAAATAAATAAATGAAAATCATTTCAGTTAAACGTCAACCCAAGAGAGCTCCCTGACTGTTGCCAGATCCTGAATGTTTTATTTTTGTTTGTCATTAATCATTGAATTTTCGTCTCAAAAAGTTTTGCTTTCATTGAATTTTGGATGCAAATGTTAAAGGTGTTAAAAGAAAAAAAGAGACCAGAAAAACTGCTTTAAAAATAAATTTAAAAGAAAAGAAACATTAATATTTATTTTATTATCAAAAAAAAAAAAATGGCACAAATAGTAAATTGAGAGAAAAATACGTTAAAAATCAGAAACATTTGAAAACTTTGTATCGTGAGACTTCTAATTCTTTTTTTAACACTTTAAACGACACCTAATGGTACACATTAAAAAAAGATGGCCGTTCTTAATTTTTTTTTAGTTCTAATTAGTGCTCTTTTTAGTTCTCCCCAATATATTAAAGGTGAATTTTGTTGACTATTCGTGATGTAAACAATGGCGTGTTTTTGTACATAAGGAGGAAAAAAAAAGAAAATCAATACATTAATGAATAACATCACTTTTTAATGAAATACATGAGTAATTTATCCAATCACTGTAACGAAAAGTCTTGGAACATTTTTTGAGAAATAAAAAAGAACTTCAAATGTTAACCTTTTTTATTTATTTCATTTCATTTTTTTTTTTATTTCTCATTTTTGGCATTCATTTACAAATGAAAAGGACAATTTTATTTCAGAGTAATAAAAATAATTACTTTGCCTTTTTGGATTATCACGTAATTTAAAAGATTATCATGAGTTCCCATTTTCTAGATTACGAAAAGCCTTGAAAATTTCTGTTCAAAGATTAAATAATCTCAAGAGATGTCGTAATACCGAAAAAATGAATGTTCATTAAATTCATTCCATTTAAAACGATTTTCAATACGAATACGATATTTGTGTGTTAATCAAGTGATAATAAACGAACTTGTAAAATACTTTTAAATGCTTAAAATGATATATTTAATTGATGTTATGATTTTGTAATCTTTGTTTATTTAGGTATGTTAAGCAAGTTTTTGTAATGTATGCATGTTTATGTATATAGGTTGTAAAAAACGCATATAACGGACTCATTCCGGTGGAAGCTCCAATTTTTATAGGGTGGGGCTGTGGTGTCTAAGGGTTAATTTCCAAGAAAAATGAAAAAAAACCGGGTGTTTCTTTTAAGACCAACTGCTATTTAATGAGACACATTATTATTTACAGTGGTTATTAATTAATTACAAACATATTCGTCATCTTCCTTATCTCGCTAGATCCCGCAGCTATCCCGTCGTCGCCAAATTATTATAATATTTTTTATAGTTCCTTTTATTTTTAAATGGCAATTTTAATTCGAAAATTTAAATTTTCTCTAATTTTTAAATTACTTTTAAAACACTTATTTAAATAGTTAGCTTTCTTTTTTTTTTAACAATTGAAAAGAATTACGAAATTAATAATTGAAATAAAAAAAATTTAAATATTGGAAAAAAATGATAATGTTTAAAGAATTTTTTCCAAATAATTTCTCTAAGATCGATCAAAGTTCAAATTCAACCAGCCATTTATTCTCTCTTCTTTTAAAAGTTCTAGCATTTTTTGTTAATTTTTTTTAAATATGAAGCTATTAAAATTCACTGTTATTAACTGTACATTCTTCTGTGTATTTCGAACACTAAGAATATTAAAAAATGTATAGTCATCATCAAAAGAGCAGCCGGCCATATTAAATGGAAATCCATTCATACTTTACGATGATTCAAGCTCCGGCTCTGGCATTACGATCCAATAGTAAATCAATGAAAGCAATTTCAAATCTCCCATAATCCCCCAGAAAGTCATTAAAAAGTTCTCCAAGTTACCATTACAATATGTTTCCCAGTTATGAGATAAACCGTTTTTTTTATTTTCATTTCCTTCAAATTTTTTTGATTTATTTACTTTTTTTAATGGCAGTAATGGAAACAAATGAATACTCGATGGATAAAAAAATAAATAAATAAATGAAAATCATTTCAGTTAAACGTCAACCCAAGAGAGTCCTCCCTGACTGTTGCCAGATCCTGAATGTTTTATTTTCGTTTGTCATTAATCATTGAATTAAAGAGTTGCAAAAGTTTTTGCTTTTTATTGAATTTTGGATGCTAAAAGTGTTAAAAAGAAAAAAAAAAAAAAAGACCAGAAAAATTGCTTTTTTGAATTTAAAAGAAAGAAACATTAATATTCATTTTTGGATTATCAAAAATTGAAGAAATAGTAAATTGAGAACAAAAATATTTAAAAATCAGAAACTTTTCTAAACTTTGTATACAAAGACTTCTAATTCATTTTTAACACTTTAAACTGATTCCTTTTGGCACACATTAAGCAGAGATGGCTGTTCTTAATTTTTTTAGTTCTTAATTTGTTTTCGAAACATTACTGCTTTTTGGTTCTTGCAATATATCTAAGGCTAATTTTGTTGATTTTCGTGATATACACAATGGTGTGTTTTTATAGATAAAGAAAAAAGTGAAAATTAATACTTTAATGAATAACATCACATTTTAATGAAAAACATGAATAATTTATCCAATTACTAAAAAGAAAAAGTCTTGGAAGAACATTTTTGGAATGAGAAACAAAAAAAAAAAAAAAAACAAATTTCAAATGTTAACCTTTTTTTATTAATTTTCATTCCATTTTTTATTTATGCACATTTTTTAGTTATTTACAAATGAAAAGGAAAATTTTATTTCAGAGTAATAAAAAAAAATTTTTTTGCCTTTTGATTATCAGTAATTTAAATGATTTTAATGAGTTCACATTTTTAGATTACGAAAATGGCATGAAAATTTATTTTCAAAAATCAAATAATCTCAAGAGATGTCGTAATTCCAAAAAAAAAAAAAAAAAAAAACAAGTAATGTTCATTAAATTCTTTCATTTAAAACGATTTCCATTTTCAGATTTTTAATAAACATACGATATTTTTTTTAATCAAAAGTGAAAATAAATGTTAAAATGCTTTTAAATGCTTAAAATGATAAATTAATTGATGTTTTGATGTTTGTAATGTAGCAGGCGCTTTATTATATTATGCACAAGTTTGTAATGTATTATGTTTTTTGTAACCATGAAAAACAAACTAGTGATAATTAAAAAAAATTTTTTTAATAAAAAGAAAGAAACATTAATCCCGGTAAAAACATTGTTTGGTTAAGGCTGAACATGCTGCAAACAAATTTCAACAATATTTAAGAAGATCCCTAAGGCTAGCAGGCGCTTTATTATTTATGCACAAGTAGTAGTGATTAGTTCTTTTTGGAACCATGAAAAACAAGAAGGTAGTGATAATTAAAAAATTTTTTTTTTAATAAAAGAAAGAAACATTAATTAAAACATTGTTTGATATAAACATGCTGCAACAAATTTCAACAAAATTTATGCGATCCCTATTCTAGCAGGCGCTTTATTATTTATGCACAAGTAGTAGTGATTAGTTCTTTTTGGAACCATGAAAAACAAGAAGGTAGTGATAATTAAAAAAATTTTTTTTAATAAAAAGAAAGAAACATTAATTAAAACATTGTTTGGATATAAGGAACATGCTGCAACAAATTTCAACAATATTTATGCGATCCCTATTCTTAGCAGGCGCTTTATTATTTATGCACAAGTAGTAGTGATTAGTTCTTTTGGAACCATGAAAACCAAGAAGGTAGTGATAATTAAAAAAATTTTTTTTTAATAAAAAGAAAGAAACATTAATTAAAACATTGTTTGGATATAAGGAACATGCTGCAACAAATTTCAACAATATTTATGCGATCCCTATTCTAGCAGGCGCTTTATTATTTATGCACAAGTAGTAGTGATTAGTTCTTTTTTAACCATGAAAAAATCAAGAAGGTAGTGATAATTAAAAAAAAAAAACATTTAATTCTAGCATTTTTTTATAAACAATAATAAAACATTGTTTGGAAAAGAACATGCTTTGCAAAAAAATTTCAACAATATTTATGCGATCCCTTTCTAGCAGGCGCTTTATTATTTATGCACAAGTAGTAGTGATTAGTTCTTTTTGGAACCATGAAAAACAAGAAGGTAGTGATAATTAAAAAAAAAATTTTTTTAATAAAAAGAAAGAAACATTAATTAAAACATTGTTTGGATATAAGAACATGCTGCAACAAATTTTAAAAATATTTATGCGATCCCTATTCTAGCAGGCGCTTTATTATTTATGCACAAGTAGTAGTGATTAGTTCTTTTGGAACCATGAAAACCAAGAAGGTAGTGATAATTAAAAAAAAAAAAAATTTTCAATAAAAAGAAAGAAACATTAATTAAAAATTGTTTGGATATAAAACATGCTGCAACAAATTTCACAATATTTATTATGATCCCTTTTTTAGCAGGCGCTTTATTTTTATGCACAAGTAGTTAGTGATTATTTCTTTTTGGAACCATGAAAAAAAGAAGGTAGTGATAATTAAATAAAAAATTTTTATATAAAAAGAAAGAAACATTAATTAAAACATTGTTTGGATATAAAACATGCTCAACAAATTTCAACAATACTTATGCCAGATCCCTATTTAGCAGGCGCTTTATTTTTATGCACAAGTAGTTGATTAATTCTTTGAACCATAAAACCTTTGCAAAAAAGAAGGTTCATTGATAATTAAAAAAAAGTTTTTTTTAATAAAAAGAAAAAACATTTTAAAACATTGTTTGGAAAAGAACATGCTGCAACAAATTTCAAAATTTTTGCGATCCCTATAAAAAATTAAACAAACGTAAATTGGATTTATGAAAAAGTGATTAGTTCTTTTTGGAACCAGAAACTTTTCTAACGTTGTAGTGAAAATTAAAAAAATCAATTTTTAAATAAAAAGAAAGAAACATTAATTAAAACATTGTTTGATATATGAACATGCTGCAACAAATTTTTTTTTTATTTAAATTTGTTTTCTATTCTAGCAGGCGCTTTATTATTTATGCACAAGTAGTAGTGATTAGTTTTTTTGGAACCATGAAAACACAAGAAGGTAGTGATAATTAAAAAAAAAAATTTTTTTTTAATAAAAAGAAAGAAACATTAATTAAAACATTGTTTGATATAAGGAACATGCTGCAACAAATTTCAACAATATTTATGCGATCCCTATTCTAGCAGGCGCTTTATTATTTATGCACAAGTAGTAGTGATTAGTTCTTTTTTGGAACCATGAAAAACCAAGAAGGTAGTGATAATTAAAAAATTTTATTTTTTTAATAAAAAGAAAGAAACATTAATTAAAACATTGTTTGGATATAAGGAACATGCTGCAACAAATTTCAACAATATTTATGAACCCTATTCTAGCAGGCGCTTTATTATTTATGCACAAGTAGTAGTGATTAGTTCTTTTTGGAACCATGAAAACAAAGAAGGTAGTGATAATTAAAAAAAAAAAATTTTTTTATAAAAAAAAGAAAGAAACATTAATTAAAACATTGTTTGGATATAAGGAACATGCTGCAACAAATTTCAACAATATTTATGCGATCCCTATTCTAGCAGGCGCTTTATTATTTATGCACAAGTAGTAGTGATTAGTTCTTTTGGAACCATGAAAACAAGAAGGTAGTGATAATTAAAAAAAATTTTTTTTTTTTAATAAAAAGAAAGAAACATTAATTAAAACATTGTTTGGATATAAGGAACATGCTGCAAATAATTTCAACAATATTTATTTTCCCTATTCTAGCAGGCGCTTTATTATTTATGCACAAGTAGTAGTGATTAGTTCTTTTTTAACCATGAAAAACAAGAAGGTTTATTGATAATTAAAAAAAATTTTTTTTAATAAAAAAGAAAAGAAACATTAATTAAAACATTGTTTGGATATTGAAAACATGCTGCAACAAATTTCAACAATATTTATCCAAATATTCTAGCAGGCGCTTTATTATTTATGCACAAGTAAATAGTGATTAGTTCTTTTTGGAACCATGAAAAACAAGAAGGTTTTGATAATTAAAAAAAATTTTTTTTTAATAAAAAAGAAAGAAACATTAATTAAAACATTGTTTGGATATAAGAACATGCTGCAACAAATTTCAAAATATTTATGCGATCCCTATTCTAGCAGGCGCTTTATTATTTATGCACAAGTAGTAGTGATTAGTTCTTTTTGGAACCATGAAAACCAAGAAGGTAGTGATAATTAAAAAAAAATTTTTTTAATAAAAAGAAAGAAACATTAATTAAAACATTGTTTGATATAAGGAACATGCTGCAACAAATTTCAACAATATTTATTCCCTATTCTAGCAGGCGCTTTATTATTTATGCACAAGTAGTAGTGATTAGTTCTTTTTGGAACCATGAAAACAAGAAGGTAGTGATAATTAAAAAAAAAAATTTTTTTAATAAAAAGAAAGAAACATTAATTAAAACATTGTTTGGATATAAGGAACATGCTGCAACAAATTTCAACAATATTTATGCGATCCCTATTCTAGCAGGCGCTTTTATTATTGCATTGAAGTAGTAGTGATTAGTTCTTTTGGAACCATGAAAAACAAGAAGGTAGTGATAATTAAAAAAAAAAACTTTTTTTAATAAAAGAAAGAAACATTAATTAAAACATTGTTTGGATATAAAAAACATGCTGCAACAAATTTCAACAATATTTAAGAGATCCCTATTCTAAAAATCAGAAACATTTCAAAATTTATGCAAAGTAGTAGTGATTAGTTCTTTTGGAACCATGAAAAACAAGAAGGTAGTGATAATTAAAAAAAAATTTTTTTTTAATAAAAAGAAAGAAACATTAATTAAAACATTGTTTGGATATAAGAACATGCTGCAAAAAATTTCAAAATATTTATTTTCCCTATTCTAGCAGGCGCTTTATTATTTATGCACAAGTAGTAGTGATTAGTTCTTTTTGGAACCATGAAAAAAAACAAAAGGTAGTGATAATTAAAAAAAAAATTTTTTTTAATAAAAAGAAAGAAACATTAATTAAAACATTGTTTGAGTTAAGGAACATGCTGCAACAAATTTCAAACAATATTTATATTTCCCTATTTTAGCAGGCGCTTTATTATTTATGCACAAGTAGTAGTGATTAGTTCTTTTTGGAACCATGAAAAACAAGAAGGTAGTGATAATTAAAAAATTTTTTTTTTTAATAAAAAGAAAGAAACATTAATTAAAACATTGTTTGGATATAAGGAACATGCTGCAACAAATTTCAACAATATTTAAATATCCCTATTCTAAGAGATGTCGCTTTATTATTTATGCACAAGTAGTAGTGATTAGTTCTTTTTGGAACCATTTTTAAAACAAGATAGGTAGTGATAATTAAAAAAAATTTTTTTTTAAAAAGAAAAATGAAACATTAATTAAAACATTGTTTGATATAAGGAACATGCTGCAACAAATTTCAACAATATTTATGCGATCCCTTTCTAGCAGGCGCTTTATTATTTATGCACAAGTAGTAGTGATTAGTTCTTTTTTGGAACCATGAAAAACAGTGAAGGTAGTGATAATTTCCAAAAAAATTTTTTTTAAAAAAGAAAGAAACATTAATTAAAACATTGTTTGGATATAAGGAACATGCTGCAACAAATTTCAAAATATTTATGCGATCCCTATTCTAGCAGGCGCTTTATTATTTATGCACAAGTAATTATTATTTTTTTGGAACCATGAAAACCAAGAAGGTAGTGATAATTAAAAAAAAAAAAAAATTTTCTTTTGATAAAAAGAAAGAAACATTAATTAAAACATTGTTTGGATATAAGGAACATGCTGCAACAAATTTCAAAAATATTTATTCCCTATTCTTAGCAGGCGCTTTTTTATTTAAAAAGTAAAAGTGATTAAATTCTTTTGGAACCATGAAACCAAGAAATGTAATTAAAAAAAAAAAAATTTTTTTAATGAAAAGAAAAAACATTTTTAAAAATTTTTGATAGATGCTGCAACAAAGTTCCAAACTCAACCATCCATTATTCTAGCAGGCGCTTTTTATTTATGCACAATTTTTTGATTAGTTCTTTTTTTTAACCATGAAAAACAAGAAGGTAGTGATAATTAAAAAAATTTTTTTTATTAAAAAGAAAGAAACATTAATTAAAACATTGTTTGGATATAAGGAACATGCTGCAACAAATTTCAACAATATTTCTATCATCATCCCTATTCTAGCAGGCCATATTATTTAAATGCACAAGTAGTAGATGATTAGTTCTTTTTGGAACCATGAAAACAAGAAGGTAGTGATAATTAAAAAAAAAAATTTTTTTAATAAAAGAAAGTCATTAATTAAAACATTGTTTGATATAACAATATGTTTTCCAGTTACAAATTTCAACAATATTTATGCCATCCCTATTCTAGCAGGCGCTTTATTATTTATGCACAATAGTAGTGATTGAATACTTTTGTAACCATGAAAAACAAGAAGGTAGTGATAATTAAAAAAAAATTTTTTTTAATAAAAAAAAAGAAAGAAACATTAATTAAAACATTGTTTGATATAAGAACATGCTGCAACAAATTTCAACAATATTTAATTATAATTCTAGCAGGCGCTTTATTATTTATGCACAAGTAGTAGTGATTAGTTCTTTTTGGAACCATGAAAAAAAGAAGGTGTTTTAAAAAAAAATAAATTTAAAAAAAGAAAGAAACATTAATATTTTTTTATTATAAAAAAAAAAAAAAATGGAACAAATAGTAAATTGGGAGAAAAATATGTTAAAAATCAGAAACATTTCAAAACTTTGCAAAAGACAATTCAATTTTTGACACTTTTCTAAACTGATGCTTAATGTCATTTATGCAAAAGATGGCCGTTTTTAATTTTTTTTCAGTTCTAAATTTATTTTCTAATTACTGCTCTTTTCAGTTCTTGCAATATAAAAAGTGAATGGTGTTGACTCTTCGTGATGTACAAACAGTGTGTTTGTAGATAAGGAAAAAAGACGAAAATCAATACTTTAATGAATAACATCACTTTTTAATGAAATACTTTAGTATTTATCCAATCACTGTAGTGAAAAGGTCTTGGAAGAATTTTAAAGAAATTAAAAAAACGAACTTCAAACGTTAACCATTTTTATTTATTTCATTTCATTTTATTTTTATTTCTCATTTTTGACATTTATTTACAAATGAAAAGGAAAATTTTATTTCAGAGTAATAAAATAATCCTTTGCCTTTTTTTGATTATCACGTAAATTAAATCATTTTAATGAGTTGATATTGTCTTGATTACGAAAATGCCTTGAAAATTTCTTTTTCAAAGATTAAATAATCTCAAGAGATGTCGTAATTAAAAAAAAATTTGTTCTTTAAATTCATTCCATTTAAAACGATTTTTAAAACATTAATTTGGTTAATCAAGTGAGTATAAATGTTAAAAGTACTTTCAAATGCTTAAAATGATAAATTAATTGATCTTTTGATGTTTGTAAAGCACGTACGTTTAATTATTTAAGTAAGTTTTGTAATGTACGCATGTTTATGTATATAGGTTGTACCAAAGACCGAAGCTCCACTTTTTATAGAGTGAAATTGTGGTGTGTCTAGGGGGTTAATTTCTAAACAAAATGAAAAAAAAAGTGTGTTCTTTTAAGACCAACAGCCATTTAATGAAGCACACTATTATAAAACGCTAATTGCATTGGTTATTAATTCATTACAAACATATTCGCCATCTTCCTTCTCTCACTGCGGCCGTCTAATTATTATAATTCTTTTTTTATAATTCCTTTTATTTTAAAATGGCAATTTTTATTCGAAAATTTATATTTTCTTTTGGAATTTTAAATCACAAGAAAAAATTTATTTAAATAGTTAGCTTTTTTTTTTATATTAACAATTAAAAATTATTACAAAATTAATAATTGATACAAAAAAAAAATATTTCAAAATATATTGGGTATTTTTCCAAATAATTTCTCTAAGATCGATCAAGTTCAAACTCAACCAGCCATTTATTCTTTTTTTTAAGTTCCACCATTTTTTTTATCTTTTTAATATGAAGCTATTAAAAAATTCACTATTATTGACTGTGCATTCTTCTGCGTATTTTGAAAGCTAAAAATATTAAACAATTTATAGTCATCATCAAAAAGACCAGCCGCCATATTAAATGGAAATCCATTCATAGGTACGACGATTCAAGCTCCGGCTCCGGCCATACGATCCAATAGTAAATCAATGAAAGTAATTTTAAATCTCCCATAATCCCAGAAAGTCATTAAAAGTTCTCCAAGTTACCATTACAATATGTTTTCCAGTTATGATAAACCGCTTTTTATTTTCATTTCCTTCCATTTTTTTATTTATTTACTTTTTAATGGCAGTAATGGAAACAAATGAATACTACGTGATAAAAAAAATATATAAAGAAATAAAAAAAACATTTCAGTTAAACGTCAATAAGAGAGTTCTCTCTGACTGATGCCAGATCCTGAATGTTTTATTTTCCCTGCTATTTTTTGGTTGTCATTAATCATTGAATTAAAGCTTTGCAAAAAGTTTTCGCTTTTTTGAATTTTGGATGCAAATGTTAAAAGTGTTAAAAGAAAAAAAAAAGAAAAATGCTTTTTAAAATAAATTCAAAAGAAAGAAACATTAATATTTATTTTATTGTCAAAAAAAATGGAACAAATAGTAAATGGAGAGAAAAAATACTTTAAAAATCAGAAAGATTTCAAAACTTTGTATCTAATAACTTCTAATTGAATTTTTAACACTTTAAACTGACTCTTAATGGTGCACATTAAGCAAAGATGGCCGTTCTTAATTTCTTTTTAGCTCTAAATTTGTTTTCTAATTACTGCTCTTTTTTCAGTTCTTGCTATTTATCAAAGGTGAATGTTGTGACTCTTCGTGATGTACACAATGGCGTGTTTTTGTAGATAAGGAATAAAACGAAAATCAATACTTTAATGAATAAATCACTTTTTAATGAAATACATGATTAATTTATCCAATCACTATAGCAAAAAAAAAAAAGTCTTGGAAGATTTTAATGAGAAATTAAAAAAAAGAACTTCAAATGTTAACCTTTTTATTTATTTCATTCCATTTTTTTTATTCTCCCATTTTTGCCATTTATTTACAAATGAAAAGGAAAATTTTATTTCAGAGTAATGAAAAAATAATTCTTTTGCCTTTTGGATTATCGCGTAATTTAAATGATTTTAATGAGTTCACATTTTCTAGATTACGAAAATGGCATGAAAATTTCTTTTCAAAGATTAAATAATCTCAAGAGATCTCGTAATTCCAAGAAAATGAATTTCATTAAATTTATTCCATTTAAAACGATTTTCAATAAGCATGCGATATTTGTGTATTAATCAAATAGTAATAAATGTTAAAATAATTTTAAAAGCTTAAATCATAAATTCATTGATGATTTGAGATTTTTAATGCATGTTATGTATGTTAAGTAAGCTTTGTAATGTATGCATGTTTATGTATATAGGTTGTACCAAAGACGTAAACTTATTAAAATGTACTTTTTATGTACTAACTATACTTATGTGTTAATCAAGTGATAATAAATGTTTGATTACTTTTAAATGATAAATTCATTGATGATTTGATGTTTGCTATGCATGTATGTTTGAGTATGTTATGACAGTTTTTAAATGCATAAAATCTTCCCGGCCGAAACTCCACTTTTTATACCGGTGGGGCTGTAGTGTAAACACAGTGGTTAGTTTACAAACAAAATGAAGAAACAACAGTGATATTTACATTGATTATTAATTAATTACAAACATTTTCGTTCATCTTCCTTCTCTCACTGCGTCTCGCAGCTATTCCGTCGGCCGCCAAATTATTATAATTCTTTTTATAATTAATTTTATTTTTAAATGGCAACTTTTATTCTAAAAGTTATATTACTTTTCCGTTTAAATCGCATTTAAACATTTTATTTAATTATAGCTTTCTTTTATATTATTTTTTATTATTTTTATTTAAGTTCAAACTCAACCAACCATTTATTCTCCCTTTAAGTTCCACCATTTTTTTTTATTTTTTTTTAATATGAAGCTATTAAAATTCACTGTTATTAACTGTGCATTTTTCTGTGGGTTTTGAACACTAAGAATATTAAAAAATTTCTAGTCATCATCAAAGAGCAGCCGGCCATATTAAATGGAAATCCATTCATATTTTACGATGATTCAAGCTCCGGCTCCGGCCTTACGATCCAATAGTAAATCAATGAAAGCAATTTTTTAAATCTCCCATAATCCCCCCAGAAGTCATTAAAAAGTTCTCCAAGTTACCATTACAATATGTTTTCCAGTTATGATAAACCATTTCCTTCCATTTTTTTTATTTATTTATATTTTGAATGCCAGTAATGGAAACAAATGAATACTCGATGGATAAAAAAATAAATAAATAAATGAAAATCATTTCAGTTAAACGTCAACCCAAGAGAGTTCTCCCTGACTGTTGCCAGATCCTGAATGTTTTATTTTCGTTTGTCATTAATCATTGAATTAAAGAGTTGCAAAAAGTTTTGCTTTCATTGAATTTTGGATGCAAATGTTAAAAGTGTTAAAAAGAAAAACAAAGACCAGAAAAAGCTGTTTTAAAAAAAATTTAAAAGAAAGAAACTTTAATATTTATTTTATTATTAAAAATATGGAACAAATAGTAAATTGGAGAGAAAAATACTTTAAAAATAAGACACGTTTCTAAACTTTGTATCTAAAGAATTCCAATTCCTTTTTTAACACTTTAAATTGACTCCTAATGGCACACATTAAACAAAGATGGCCGTTCGTAATTTTTTAATTCTAAATTTGTTTTCTAATTACTGCTAATTTCCGTTCTTGCAGTTGAATTTTGTTGACTAAACGTGATGTACACAATGGCGTGTTTTTGTAGATAAGGGAAAAAAGACGTAATTCAATACTTTAATGAATAACATCACTTTTTAACGAAACACATGAGTAATTTATCCAATCACTGTAGGGAAAAAGTCTTAGAAGAATTTTAATGAGAAATTAAAAAAAAAACTTCAAATGTTAATCTTTTTATTTATTTCATTTCATTTTTTTTATGCCCCAATTTTTGGCATTTATTTACAAATGAAAAGGAAAATTTTATTTCAGAGTAATAAAATAATCCTTTTGCCTTTTGGATTATCGCGTAATTTAAATGATTTTAATGAGTTCCCATTTTCTAGATTACGAAAATGCCTTTGAAAATTTCTTCTCAAAGATTAAATATTCTCAAGAGATGACGTATTTAAAAAAAAGTGAATGTTCTTTAAATTTATTCCATTTAAAACGATTTTCAGTAAGCATATGATACTTGTGCTCTAATCAAATGATAATAAATGCTAAAATACTTTTAAATACTTAAAATTCTAAATTAATTGATGTTTAATACATGCCTGTTTAAATATGTTAAATAAGTTTTGTAATAGTCTCTTGAATTCTACTGAATTTCTGTAAAAGAAGAATGAATGTCCATATCTATGAAAACTTTGAAATTTTTATATGATTTTCATCGTCATATTTATGTAATTTAGAATATCTACCTATATCACAATGAAGTGTAATAAGCAATATAAAAAAAAAAATCAGGCAACATCCAAGAAAAACATTTAAAAGGCGAATTATTAAAATAATGTCAATCAAATAGAAAAGTTAAAAAATATTGATGAGTCATCATATCTAATGAGAGAAACAAGTAATATAAAAAAAAAAGTTAAGTCAATTCCTGTTTTTGTTTCACCATCTTGCAGAAAGTCTTTTATAAATAAAGTTGAAATTTTCCTCTTACATATATGCAACTTAAATCTAAAAAAAAAAAAACTAAAATTAAAGAATTGTATTTAATTACTGAATTAATATTTAAAAAAACTGTATTAACATCCAGTGTCATCCACTACAAGTTTAAAAAATGCATTTGAACTTGAGTGGACGAATAAAAATATTTTATGAACGATTGAAAATTTGAACAAGATATATATAGGGTGAGTGTGAACTAATAGTAGGAATTGAAAAAGAGAGCAAATATTCAATGTATTGATGAGTTTCCATTGTTGCCCTGAGACTTCGCCATCTGTAAATAGTAATATGTGCATACCATATGGATATAAAACTATGAGGTGGTAGTAGCGGGTGTTTATTTGTCAAAAATTTATATATACTATAGTGCACCTACAATTATTTGTAGATTTATAAATTCGCCCCGATTACAAAAAGTTTGAAAAATACCACGCTAAATAATATTCTCATTATATTTCGAAATATTTTTTGTTTAATTTTTTATTAATTATGAGTACTGAAATACTATTAATATAAAATGAAATTATACCTTAAATCTTTAAATTTAAAACACTGCTCAAGTCTTAAAAATTTTTTTATAAGAAGTTTTTAACTTAAGACTTTAATTTTAATAAGTCTTTAGTTTATTTATTTTTTTTTTTCATTTGCATAGATATTATTTCCCATTTTAAAAAAATGATTTCAAACAATATTGTAATGAAATATTTTCATGAAAAAAATGTTTGCATATAAATCGTTTTATAATTATATATTTTAAGGCATACTTGCAATTTAATATTGATAATTAGAAAATTATTGGTTTTTTTGGCAGAATAATTGTAATTTTTATTGCTATAATTTTTTTTTTTAGGAAAATTTATGCTATAATTTTAAATAATTACTTCCTAGATATTAGGAACCTTGAAATTTGTGAGTTTTTGATATTCGTGATTATCTGTTATTTTCAATATAGTATTTTTTTTTCTTTTTTTAATAATTACTATAACTGATTTTAGTTGTCAGTTTTTTCTTTATTTCTTAATTTCATTCATTCTTTTTTTTTTTTATTTGGTTATATTCATCTGACAGTTTCAAGAATTATTATTATGTTTGATAAAAATTTGTTGAAAAAAATGTGTAAATTTCACCTTTCTGTATCTTAAGAATTTCTTAACTTAACTTAAACATTACTTTTATAACAATCATTTTCTTAAGTACTATTTAAGTATCAAGAAATCTAAAACATGAATTCCATACTGATATAATGATAATTACATTTGTACAAATATTTCCTTGTAACAGGAATCACAATAATTTTAAAAGTTCAATTTTCTCTCTTTACATTCATTTTATTTTTATCAAGTACATAAATAAATTACATTTTATTTCATTCGTTTCTAACTAAGGAGAAACTGTAATCTTTATACCAAAAGCAATGTTACGTTATAGAGATTTCAGTTTTGAGTAAATTTAGCTCTTAAATCATAAAATTGTGTAATCATTTAATAACAGAGAATTTTGCTTGCTATTTTAATATGACGGAATTTTGGTAACAAAACATCTGATTACATAAAACCAAATAAGTATAAAATTCAGAAGTAAATATTATACATGCTACTTAATTTAATATTAGTATACCGTGTTTATTTTAATTGTATATTTTTCACGATAAACATTCCCATTAAGTTTAAGTTTCCATTTATTTTCCAAAGTAAACTATTGGAGTAAGAACATTTTGTTTATTCTTCGTATTTCTTTATTTGTTCTACAACTTGTCAACATTAAATTACACTGGCATAGATAATTTGCAACCGATTGATTGCATTATTGAATTACGAGTACAAAAATAATAACTCATTAAAAATTAAAAATTTTCTCATTATTATTAAAAATTTTCTACTTTTCATCACACCAGTTTCGCAGAAGTAAAAATAAGTCGAATGCAATCTCAAACAATCATGGAACAAAGTCGACAAAATTTCTTTTAATTACTCGAGAGAGGACAGCTATAATTAAATGCCAATCTCAATTCCAGAACAACTTCCAACTATTGCGACAGAAAGACATTTTTTGAAAAAGTAACAAACCAGAGATGCCATCCTAAAAAACAGATATAGCTGAAGATTACAATCCGTTTCCATGCATCTGATGTTAACTTTCCTCACTCCAATATGTTCCGGCGCCATAACTTCTGTAGCAGTTAAGCTAATTCAAATAATCAATGCAGCGATGCCACGGGCGTTTTTGGAATGATGCTAATTTCGAATTCTGTGTAATTTCCCCCATTTCCACTGATGCGTGATTTTATTCCTGAGAAATGGCAACACGATAAGAACTTCGGCTTCCATTGATTTGCCTTATTAATGAATAATGAGTCCAAACATTTTTATTTAGAATGCTGGTTTGTTTCTGCAACGAACTGCCAGTGCCGAATTCGATATTCGATTTTTCCGAATTCGATATTTACGAAGTGCAGATTTTTTTTTAACACGATCTTAGATGATAGAACTGATTTCGAAATGGATTTTGCTTGGTGGTTTTAACATAAAGATTTCTACATCAAAGAAACAAAGTGATAGACTGCTAATTTTGAATGAATTTTGGTTGTCTTTGCTTTAAATTTGCTCTTAAATCTTGCAAATTGTTGAATTTAGTCATTCGATAATCTAGAAGCTTGATAGCCATTTTAATATTACGCAAATTTTGTAACAAAACATCTGATTACATAAAATTAAATAAGTATAAAAGTCAGAAGTAAATAATAAACATGCTACTTAATTTTATATTAATATACATTGTTTATTTTATTTATATATTTCTCACGATAAACATTCCAAACTAGTTTTCTGTTTTTATTTTCCGAAGAAAACTATTGCAGTAAGAACATTTGCTTATTCTTCACATTTCTTTTATTTCTTCAACAACTCGTCAACATTGCATTTAACTGGCACAGCTAATTTGCAACCAATTGATTTTGTTATTGAATTAAGAGTACTAAAATAAGAACTCATTATTAAAAATTTTCTACATTTCATCACACCAGTTTCGCAGAAGTAAAAACAAGTCCACAGCTATCTGAAACAATCATGGAACAAAGTCGACAAAATTCCTTTTAATTACTCCGGAGGACGGCATAAATTAACTGCCAATCTCAATTTCAAAACAACTTCCAACAATTGCGACAGAAAGACATTTTTTGAAAAAGTAACAAATCAGAGATGCCCCCTAAAAAAGATCTTGCTGAAGATTACAATCCGTTTCCATGTATCCAACGTTAACCTTCCTCACTCCAAAATGTTCCACGCCATAATTTCTGTAGCAGTTAAGCTAATTCAAATAATCAATGCGGAGATGCCACGGGCGTTTTTGGAATGAGGCTAATTTCGAATTCTGTGTAATTTCCCCCATTTCCACTGATGCGTGATTTTATTCCTGCGAGATGGCAACACGATAAGACTCAGCTTCGGCTTCCATTGATTTGCCTTATTAATGAATAATGAGTCCAAACATTTTTATTTAGAGTGCTGGTTTGTTTCTGCAACGAACTGCCAGTGCCGAATTCGATGTTAGATTTTTCCGAATTTTCGATATTTACGAAGTGCAATTTTTTTCACACGATCTTAGATGATAGAACTGATTGTTTGAAAACTGTTTGAATTAAAAATTTTTATTTTTTTTTAGTCATGTACAGTTTCTAGAATTATTATTATAGTTTCATAAAAATTTGTTGAAGAAATATGTAAATTTTTTACCTTTGTGTATCTTAAAATTTCTTATCTTAAACATATCTTAAACATTTATTTTATAATAAAAATTTTCTTACATATTATTTTAGTATCAAGTAATTTATTACATAAATTCTATTCTGATGTAATGATTATTACATTGGTGTTAATATTTCTTATAACAGGAATCGCAATAATTTTTAAAAGTTCAATTTTTTTCTCTCTACATACATTTTATTTATATTAAATGCTGAATTAAAATTAACTAAATTAAATTTTTTTAATTATTTTCTAACGGAAGAAAAATTGTAATCTTTATACCAAAAAACAATGTTATATTATAGAGATTACAGTTTTAAGTAAATTTAGCTCTTAAATCTCAAAACTGTCTCATTTTATCATTCAATAATCGAGAATTTTGCTTACCATTTTAATATCACTATAATTTGGTAACAAAACATCTGATTGCATAAAACTAAATAAGTATAAAATTCAGAAGTAAATAATAAACAGGCTACATAATTTAATATTAGTATACCGTTTATTTTAATTGTATATTTTTCCAAATAAATATTCCCAACAAGATTTCTATTTTTATTTTCCAAAGTAAACTATTGGAGATTCATTTGTTTATTCTTCGCATTTCTTTATTTCTTCAACGACTTTCAACATTAAATTACACTGGCGTAGCTAATTTGAAAACCGATTGATTTTGTTATTGAATTAAGGGTACAAAAATAGTAACTCATTATTAAAAATCTCACTCCTTGCTACTTTTCATCACAACAGATTCGCAGAAGTAAAAATAAGTCGAAAGCTATCTCAAACAATCATGGAACAAAGTCGACAAAACTCCTTTTAATTACTCCGGAGGACGGTATAAATTAACTGCCAATCTCAATTCCGAAATAACTTCCAACTATTGCGACAGAAAGACATTTTTGAAAAAGTAACAAGCAGAGATGGTCCCTTAAAAAAAAAAAAAGATCTCGCTGAAGATTACAATCCGTTTCCATGCAGTCGATGTTAACTTTCCTCCCCTAATACAGTATGTTCCGGCGCCAGAACTTCTGTAGCAGTTAAGATAATTCAAATAATCAATGCAAGAGATGCCACGGGCGTTTTTGGAATGATGCTAATTTCGAATTCTGTGTAATTTCCCCCATTTCCACTGATGCGCGATTTTATTCCTGCGAGATGGCAACGCGATAAGACTCAGCTTCGGCTTCCATTGATTTGCCTTATTAATGAATAATGAGTCCAAAACATTTTTATTTAGAGTGCTGGTTGGTTTCTGCAACGAACTGCCAGTGCCGAATTCGATATTCGATTTTTCCGAATTTTCTATATTTACGAAGAGTGCACATTTTTTTTTTTTTTTTTTTTCACACGATCTTAAATGATAGAACTGATTTCGAAATGAATTTTTGCTTGGTGGTTTGAATATAAAAACATCAAATTAACAAAGTGATAAACTGATAATTTTCTATACATATCCTTAGTTCAATGTATTTATAAACATTTTATGTGTTTTTATCTAGTTTTGGACATTATTCTGTGTAATATTTACTCAATGCTCTAATAGAGTTGTTACAATTTATTAAAAATATTCATAAATTCAAGAATATTATTTAGCATAATTTTTTTCATCCTGCTTGGTAGAAAGCAATATCTAAACCCATGTCTTGGTCCAGTTGGGTGGGGGCAGCTGGTGTTGGGATGGAGCAGCCGTAGGTAGAAATGTGATTGGCTCGTGACGCGGGAGAAGGAGTGCAACGCTTTCCGTCAGGACTTTTATTGATAAATATCCCAAATTTTCGTGTCGTACAGGTGAAAACACGGGAAAGCTCCCACCACGTAGTTTGAGTAACGAGGGGCTTGAATGGCCAATGGGCTTGGGCTCTGGCGCTCGGGGACACAGGTTTCGGGTGCGAGTCCCGGCGGTGCCATGGATGTTTGTAGTGGTTCATAATCCACTTTAAGTCGTATGTCCAGGCCACATATGACCGTAGAGCGTCATAGAGCCTAATCAGACTTCTTCTCACCCCCATTATTCTCAAATTGTAAAGAGGCAAAATCAGCTCTAGGCACAGTGATGTGGTGTGTTGTAGTAATAGTAATCTGAGTAATGAGGCAAGATGCTGAACATTCCAAACGCCATAGAATCTCGTTTTTATGTTTCATAAAAAAGAGATCCGGTGGCGATTATTCTGATGAACTAGCTATTTGCTTATGATTTATAATAAAGCGATGGCGTTCAGTTAAATTCAATGTTTGTATTACCAGATAATTAGTAGTATTTCTTATCAGTTATACGTAAATCAGAATATTTATTGTTGTTTTTAAACACTTGTAGACACTTACAACAAAGCCGCCGGCGAATTGAACCTCCGCCCTAACGTTCACCAGTAGTGCGTATTGTCACTGAGGCACGAGTTTGGCCAGAAATTAAAATTTAATTCACATTAACTACTTTCACCAATCTCCATAAAATTTTTAAATTTTTCTTTTCTCAAAACTCAGTTTAATCAAATAATTTTGAATAAGATATAGTTACGTCTCAAAAAATCGGAATCTATATTTTTAACTCTTGTTATATTCCCACAGAATTTATACATTAACAGTTTTGATATTTACTTGTTAAGCATTTTTCATCTGCAGTACAGGTAAATTTTTAACTTTCCGATGAAATCTAATCTTTCGAAAAGAAAGCACACAGACAACTTGTATTCACTGCGACGCTATTGATTTAGCGCATTTGAGAAAATGCTTGCATGTTTGTCTGTGTGTACAAAAGAGCCATTAGTATAGAAATTTCTGAATGAGGAGAATTTTAATCTTCCGGAGACAGAAAGAAAGATTTTTTATCACACAATTTACAATGTTGGGATAATTTTTGATGATTATGTTTATTTGATGAACTAGCTATTTGATTATGATTTATAATAAAGCAACGAACGTTCAGTTAAATCCAATGTTTGTATTACTAAATAATTAATAGTATTTCTTGTCAGTTATACTTAATTGAGATTATTTAATGCTATATTTCTAGTCAGACAGTTTAAAATTAGAAGTGAAATATACATCGCCCATAATATTGTCTTACTTGTAATCATATTAATTAGTATAACCAATCATAATATTCATTAATAATATCAAACGTTAATAATATTAATAATACATCAAACCATGATTATCATAAATGTTATGAATTTAAAATTCACATTTATAAAAGTGTAACATTATAAATTATCAAGAGTGGAAAATAAGATAAAATTTTTATTTCGACTGAACCTTTAATTTTATTAATATATAATTCAATGTTTATTCTTTAATGCTGGAAACATGAAATGTTTCTTCCCTAATAAAACATATATTTAGATTCCTTAGATAATATTCATATTCCCTATTTATTTAGATTCTTAAGCTATTATTAGAGTCAACCCTTAGATTATCATAGATAGTTATATGTTCATTCTGATTCATGTGTGTTATAATGTATGCAATTTTACAATATTTTAAATAAAATAACAATGAAATTCCCTTTATTGCTGTAGCTTTATTGCGCGCGCTATAAAATAACTCTGTAGTTATCGTTTTAAATATAATTTAAATGATATATATTTTAAATTATATTTTATTTGGAAATTTGCTATTTAAATATTTATATTCACTGTTAAAAAACTAATTAACTTATTAACTAAACTTATTATCTTATTATTAAAGCTATTTAAACTTATTAACAACTTATTAATTAAACTTGTTATTAACTTATTATTAAACTTATTTAAACTTATTATTAACTTATTAATAAATTTATTTAAACTTATTTTTAAACTTATTTAAACTTATTATTAACTTATTAATAAATTTATTTAAACTTATTTTTAAACTTATTTAAACTTATTATTAGCTTAAACTGAATAACTTCAAACATTGAGCCATTTTACCTTTATTCAACCAGTTTCAAATCTCTCTTCTTCAATAATATCTTTTTATAGCCTTAATAATAATAAATATCTGCAATATTATTAACGATTATTTTTATTTTTTCATTCTGATATTCTCCGTGTGGGTCGTAGTCATACTGTTTTCAGAAACTAAAATAACGATGAAATGTGTCAGCTTGCGTCGAAATTTGTGTTGTCATAGGTATTTTCTGGTTTTCCTCTTATACAACACAAATGTTGAACAGTTTCCATGAAATTTCCTATAACTTCTCACATATGTCCACTTTGCACAATTCCTATAAATGCACTATGGCCTGATGGCCAATTGGCTAACACTGAGGTCTTTTTGATGCCACAGACTTCAGTTCGAGTCCTGGTGATGGATGGATGTTTGTGAGTGGTTTGGAATCCTCTTCAAACTATTGATCCCGGTGTAATTAATCCAAAGTGTGCAATAAAATGACCCTAGAGCGACAAACCAAACATATAAGTACAATTTAAGCAAATAATACTTTTAAGAAATAAAAAAACGATAACTTAAATTTAAAAAGACTTTTTACAGTAGTTTCAACATTATATTGCAGTGAGAATAATTTATTTCCCTCGAAATCTGTTCAGATCCACCGAAAAGATCTGAAAATTAGGCTATAAAAATGTTTTAGTGGATCCTCTCCTCGTGAAAAATCAGTGGGTTTGTCGAGTTTTATGATCTTGAATGGGTTTTACATCTCTTCTTTTTAATGTTGGGAAGGAGATAAACACCGTGATTGCAATTTCAAATGGTGAAGATGGTTTCGTTATGTTTTTTATAGTGAGCATATTGTTTCTGTCTGAAAGTTTCATCTTTTAAGTAGCAAGTTCGTTATCGTTACAGGTCGCTGCTTTTATTCCAAAAATATTTTTTTTAAATTCTGGAATTACTTGTAACTCAAATAAAACATAATGATACGTGAACCTGATTGATTTTTTCATATTAGATATGAAAAGTGACCAAAACGTCTCTTGTCTTGCGTTGTTTCCGCATAATGATGGTGGAATTGGAAAATGAGTGAATTGTAGAAGCATGACGAAATCTTGACGAATCTTGCCTTGCGTTGTTTCTAATAATGCTGCAGTTGGATAAAAACTGAATGGCATAAGTATTATACTCATCAATGTATTTAAGAAACTTTTGAAAATAAAAAATTAAAGCTCTAAGAATCACTTCACTTCAAGGTCGTAGATTTTCAGAGTTCTTGAATCTACGACTAATCTAATGCACCCGGTCTAATGCACGGCTCACTTTGGGAACAAGCGGAATCTCCAGTCTCTTCAGCCCCTTTACAGTAAAATGAGAAAAACAAATACTTCTGATCGACTCGTTGCAGAACACTATTCCTCCAAAAATCTCCCTTTAAGAATCCATTAAGAGAGGGGGTACAGCTTCCCTCACTTCTCATTGAGTAGACACTTTCTTAGCCCATGGTCTATCACCTGTCACAATGCAACAACTCATGACATAGTTCATAGCCCATCTGTAATTGTTGCGACCTGCGAAAGTCGAACAGACAATCGCTAGTTTCGTGATGGCACTGATTATCTGCTGTCAGATTTGAGTGACATATTGTGTTCTTTAAAAAATTCACTAATTGCATCTAGTATAAAATATCCACTATACTGCTGTCAGACTTGAGTTATAAGCTTTTATTATGCACTTGTTAAAAAATATACATTCATTTGCCCTGGGAACAGAAATATTATATTTTTCTAGTGGAAAAAATAGTACTTCAAATAACATCTTTAAAAACATAGAGTTGGAATATCGTTGGATTTTGAAAATTAGTATAACTGTCATCATAAGATTCCTGTAGCAAACAATAATTTGACAGAAATTCAATGGAAATTTTTGAATGCTTGAATTCATCTTCCTAATAATTGAAACAGCTGTATCACGACTGTTGTTGACTCTAAAAACAAATTCAAAACTATTTTCGAAAGATAAAGATCATATTTTAAAAAAAATAAATTAAAAATTAAAAAAAATTTTATAAAAATTGTGATTTTAATGTGATCTGTTACCTTAATTAAACATTTAAACTTTATATTGTTTGTATTTTATATCAAGTAACATAATCTAATATAAAATCACATTACATTAAAAATTTCACAAGCGTTGTGATTAATAATTTTTGCTAAACTCATTTATTTAAAGATCTTATTCACAATTAGGATAGCTAAAAACTTATCAATGTTTTAACATGACGAAAATTAAGTACTGAAACTACTTTGAAATCATAATGCCTGAAAAACGTATTCAAATGTTCATATTGCTTATGAAATGTTCATTTTGTTTAGCATTATGTATTTTTGTTTATATTGCTTATGAATTACACCTGGTTACACTATTATTCCAAATGCAAACTCTGCACAATTCACAATGTCTGATATAAAAACACACCACCACAGCAAAAATTAAGCAGCTCCAAATATTTTGCTGAAGAAATGGGAATTGTAGCATCACGCAGAATTCTTCCTCTTCTTCTTAACTGCATAGTCTTTACATCCGAACCCTGGTTTCCACGTCATTTTCTCCAATTCTGACGCAAAAATTCCCTCCCATTCCATCTAACTTTTTTTCTCCCTTTTCTTACTTTTTTCCCTTTCTTTTCCTCTTGCACACAGCTTCAGCAGTTCTCTAATTGGTTTAGCGATTCGTAATCCTTGCAATTGTTTGACAGAAAGAGGGAAAAAATTCTTACTCGAGAAAGAAAGGAAAACGATCCCTTGCATACTCTTTGAAATTGTTGAAACGTATAAATTCCTCTGGTAAAAAAAGTGCTGATTTTTGACTTTGCATTTGATTTTACACGCTTCGTCAAATCTTTTTATACCACGTTTTTCTTATTCTTTTTTGTTAAATATAAAAGTGAAGGTGACAGATATTATGTATACTATATGGAACAGCTGTTGTATGAATTTACGGTTAATGCACATTTAACATATTGTGCACCATTCCTCTCTATATTTGATTTTCATACAACCATTAAGATTCTTCTAGGTTATATTCAAAATGCTACAGCACATATTTTTCTTTAGTTTTTATTTAGTATTAGTTTTACAAATAGCGAAAAATTCCTCTTTCTTTCTTCCAAATATAATGTACAAAAATATTTTCCACCATTTTGATTTCATATTGAATCGCCATTTATTATTTTTCATTGCATTTTAAAATCTTATTTATCATTATTCTACTTATATTATAGGGTAACTATTTAGTAAAATGTGATATAACCTATTAATGATTGTGGTTACATGCAAGAATAACTATGTTAACAGTTTTTGTATATTAAGAACCCCGCTACAGAAAAATTCCAGCTTTTTACTGAATTCAATACATTGTAAAAATTTTCATGGTTTATATTCTTACAAATCTCCTTAACACACAAAAAAAAAGTGTGTTCTATAGATATGAACTTTTAACAAAATCATTCAAAACTGTGAAAATCTAGATTGTGAATTTCAGGTACTTATGAAAAACATTTGGCAAATTGAAATTTTTATGTGTTTTCATTTGTAGAATGTGTGTTCTGTTTCTTTGTCTGATGTTTGCATTTTGTTGAAATTACTATTTAAATGTTTTACAGATATCTATTTTAATTTATTATTATTCAATTTAAATGTCCGAAATGAATATAAATTTGAAATATAGGAACGAATTTTATCTTATTGAAAATAAATAAACAAATTACGCTGCTGTTTATTTTCTATTACTTGATCAGGAATCACATACAGTGGTACTGTCTGTCTACCACGATATCTAATTCAGCCATGTTGTCCGGAAGATTGTGGTTGCTATAAGAATTGGTTACCATGCGGGGAATCAGTTTTCAGTTGATTGGCTTTCATTGAAGCTTGTCGCATTGCGCATTTAACCCTTAATACGTAATATTTCGGCATTCATATTCAGTTTTTAAAAAAAAAAAATTCTTAAAGAAAATTGAAGACTGTTGAAAGTATCCTATAGGAAGGAGATATATTTTGCTTATTGCTGGAAAGCTCCTTAACAATGTAATTGGTCAAATAATACGGCCAATTTGGCCTGGCCGAGTATCAAGCGCTCTGGCACTCGGCACCACAGGTTTCGGGTTCGAGTCCCGGTGGTACCATGGATGTTTGTAGTGGTTCGGAATCCACTTTAAGCCGTGGGTCCCGGTCTCCTATGACTGTAAGAGCCTCATGGAGCAGAAGTCAGACTTCTACCTACGGGTGCTCCATCAGAACCGAAGCTGCACCCCTCTTCCCTCCTTCCATGAGGAAAACGACAACAACAACAATTATGTAGTAATTGAGTGGGGAGAATTTATTTCCCATTGCTTGGACATCTTATGACAGGTAATTAGCAGAGTGAGAAATTTATATAGTTTAAAAAAGGTTGTGGAAATTGGACAAGAGCAGCTGAAAGCGAGATTATGAGAACTGTGCAACAGTGACAAAACCAAAAATGACAGCTGATATCAACTATTCCTTTTCAACCACAAACTGACTCCAACGATAAAATGGAGCCATAACTATCGTTAAATGTCTAATACTCGAAATAGATCTTCCCTAATACAACTTCTTACAGTGACCATATTGCATAGACACAGTGTACACACGGGGAAGAGTTCTGGTGGTGGACAGAAAATACCTCGGTATATATACGTCCTCAATAAGTCTTATTAACCAAACAATTTGTTTCTATACGGCCTTTGTTTGGTGCGAATCGCGTTCGTCAAAAGCTTTGTTAAATGGATAGAAGAACTGCAGAATAAACAAAAATAAATGAATATATATATATATATATATATATATATATATATATGCATTGATGCCAAGAACATTGCAGAAAAGTATCACCCCAGCAAATGGTAACAGCACTTTTGGAATGGTCAGTCTGTGTCACAAGTCAAAAACATCCTGAGATAAATGAAGTTCTTTGTATTGATTTTTAGTTAATGTCATGAGAGAGGAGGAATTATATTCCCTTAATTTCATATTGGAAAAATCCTTTAGGTATACTTCCAGCTATATATTAGTATAAGCTTATATTTTTGTCACACATTGTTATTTCTATTCTTTAATACTCGCACATTAGTAGTTCTTGCATGATATTTCTGTTCTCTAGTTCCAAAAAGTGTTTCATATATTTTTGTTTGTTCTACAGTTAGATAATGTCCTCAAAACTTCAACAGTTTAGCTAATATTTATTCATCAGTTTAACTTTTTTATTCTTTTAAACAGGTTTCGATGCAGCCATTCCTGGATATGTTCGATACAGTATGGTAGTGGACGCTTCGAAAGGCATATATAACCTTCGTCTGCATAATGTGCAAATGGACGATGAAGCCGAATACCAGTGTCAAGTGAGTAATCAAGTCTTAGTAATATTACTATATGACAAATATAATATCCACTTAATTCACGAGGGCAAGAGGCTTTAGAGGATTTTTTCGTTTGGGATTTGAGATTTTTTTTTAGTGCTGTTATTTTAAAAATAGAAAAATTTTCCCTCCCACTTCAAGCAATTTTCTATCAATGAGTCATCTCGGTTCTGAAAATATTGACTGCACCGGTCATTGCGCAAAGATTCGAACCGAACCCTTCGTACATGGAAGCGGTGCAGAGAAGAGCAGAAGTCAACTATGAGTCACTAGAGGAGCTATCAACTCAACAAAAATAAGAGCGGATAGGATGGGTGAAAAGCGTGTTGGATTCTAAATTTGTCGTAACCTATCCAAGTGATGCCTAACTGAAGCCTTTTGTATCTCTAAGGGACTGAGACACTAAATTCATAAGTCGGATTATCCTTCAAAGAAATTCAATGAAGAGGAGGATGGGCATATAACTCTAGATATCATTGTGGTAAACTGTGTACGTTGTCAACAGATTCAAATCATAATCCATCTTCATACAGTGGCGCATTCTACCATTTTTCTCTACGCATCCCCCTTCCCCCCGTACGTAGAGTTATGTAGGCGTCACTCTCGTATCTAGGGTTATGCATTGCCCTATCAATTTAAAAAATACGGAGGGGGGGGATATTGGTGGCCTCATGTAGACCACGAATGACGAGTTTTGAGACGAAATCAGTGCTTTCCAGGAAGACATTTTTATACGTAACTGATCTACATTTGCGTGTCGTATGGGAGAAAAATTGGCAATCTAACTATCGAAGCGAGACGGTTTACATACGTTGTTACAATCGTCATCCAACCTCCTCAGCTTTCCTGTAAGTTAAAGGTGCATGTTACCGCTGGGACACGCGTTGGAGAGAAGGTTTCTTCTGAGCCCTTAGTTAAATGATCTGCTCCGTGTAGAAGTCTCGCAGTGGTCACATTGATTAATGCTGAATCTGTTGCATTTCTGTCGTTCTATGACTGACTGACTTCAAGCAGTGTACTTGGAATTCGGCCAACAACAAACCTAACAGAAGTATCTAACGTCATACTATCATAGCTATATATATGTCGTAACACTGAGACCTTGATGAACAAAAACAATATAAAATCTAATAGAGCTTCAACATACGAATGCCAATTTAACATGCCAAAAGCACATATTGAATGCGCCATCAAAGATTTCAATCATTCTATTTAAGAACTTCTTCATTTATAAACCTAAAAGATTACATTTTAAAAAGAATTAATACAATGAGGATTCAACCAATCTGACAGACATAAACGATACATAAACATAAATCATTACAGCATACGTTCCGTTTTAACAGATGCGTGGTAGTATCTGGACAGCAGCCTATAAATACCGCCTCGCGCAATAACACAGGAATGCCCGATCTGTATCCACCACCCCCAGTGTGCAAGACGGCCAGAAATTATAAATCCCTCGAAGCAGACACGAAATTCTCCCTTTTCCAATTGCCTGTGCTCTGTGTGTGAAAAGCTTAAATTCGCGTTAATTCCCGTTAATTAGATTTCGGGCCCAGACAATTCCGAGTTGGATCTATTCTAAATTACTCCGAGCAGATTACGAGCGCAAAATAAATGAACTCGAGGGCAGTTAATTCATTGTTTAAACCAGCTTCTCTCTTTTATTTGCTCTATTCTCGCTTATGATGTTCCCGCGAAGCAGTTTTCAAGAATGGTTCAAACTGCATCTCTCCAGAGGATGAGGTCTCGGGCTAATAAATTGCGGGTGACGGCAATCTAATTAATGGAATGCCAGAAAATTGAGGGAATGCAATAACTCCCAAGTTTTATTGGGATCTTTTCTGCGATCGGTTTTGCAGGTGAAGGGGAAATCGACTCTTTTTTTTTTATTTCCAGAATTGGCAGACATTCTTGCTTTATTAATAATCATCTTTGGCCTCATGTGTACCATAAACTGCACTGTGCTTTTAGTAAAAGAAATTTCTGGCACTTCAGATATCCGAGCGCATTCAAATTACGGTAAACAAATTATTGTTTTATTTTAAAAGTGAGTTTGGAGTATCAGAAGTCCAAATAACAGCCATTTCATCAAGAACTATTGGAATACTGAATTCATCCATTTAAAACATTCAATTAATTTTCTGTATTTTTGCTACACACCCGACGATAACAATCAGAAATCTTATAAAATTTTCAAAGCCTAACAAAATTTAAACTCTATGCGATTAATGCTGTTATTTATGCATTGAACTAAAAGGAATTATTGACATTTATAAAAAAATGGTTTTTTTTAATTGCATCGAATACTGGATCGTATTGTCCATGTCCCTGTCAAAATCTCAATGCAAACCAGCCTTGAAGAAAGCATGTCGTGTTGAGCTGCACTGGCAAACGCTGTTACTCATTTAGCACTATCCAAGTGGCACGCGTAGTTTGAAGATATGCTATTCACGCGAGTAGCACTACCCTCCACAAAGCTCTACGATCCTATTAGACCGGGACCTACGGTTTAAAATGGATTCGAACCACTAGAAACCTCCTGGCAATGAAACCTGTGGCAGTGAGTGCCAGAGCGCTAGTCACTCTTCCATCATATCTGAAACAAAAGCACTATACAATATTATACAGCTTCAACATACGAGTGCTTCATTTCATTATAAACTTAAGAGCGTGTAGAATGTGCCATTAAAGATTGGAATTATTTCTATTTAATTACTTCACTAATCTTCATGCTATATTTTCCACTTTATCAAACCGAAAAGATTACATTATAAAAGAATTAATTCATGAAGATTTATTCCATCTGACATAAGCGATACATTACAGCATGCTTTCCGTTTTAACAGACGCGTGGTAGTATCGTGCCAGCAGCCTATAAATACCGCCTCGCGCAATAACACAGGAATGCCCGATCTGTATCCACCACCCCCAGCGTGCAAGACAGCCAGAAATTACAAATCCCTCCTAAACAGACACGAGATTCTCCAATTTCTAACTACCGTGCTCTGCGTGAGAAAAGCTTAAATTCGCGTTAATTCCCGTTAATTAGATTTCGGGACCCAGACAATTCCGAGTTGGATCCCCTCTAAATTACTCCGAGCAGATTACGAGCGCAAAATAAACGACTCAGGGCAGTTAATCCATTATTTAAACCAGCTCCTCTCTTTTACTTGCTTTTATTCTTGCTTATGATGTTCCCGAGAAGTAGTTTTCAAGAATGGTTCAACTACATCTCTCCAGAGGATGAGAGTTTGGGCTAATAAATTGCGGATGACGGCAATCTAATGAATTGAGCGCCAGAAAATAGAGGGATTGCAATAAATCCCAAGTTTTATTGGGAACTTTTCTGCGATCGGTTTTGCAAGTGAAGGGGGAAATTGGCCTTGTTTTTATTTCAGGAGTTGACAGACATTCTTGCTTTATTAATAATTATCTTTAGCCTCATGTGTGATGTAGCATGAGACTGTGCTTCTGGTAAAAGAAACTTTTGGAGCTTCAGATAACAAAACGTGTACAAATCACGAAAATAAGTTATTAATGTTTTTTCTAAAAATCAGTTTGGAATTGGCAAATTGACTTTGGCAAATTTGGAATTGACTTTTCTTTATTTCCAGAATTGGCAGACATTCAAGTCGGAATACAAACAATTCATCAAGAGCTATAAGTTTACTGAATTCATCCATTCAAAACTTTCAATTGAATTTATGCATTTTTGCTACACCAGCCTAAGATAACAGTTATATCTTCTATAACATGGGGGCTGAACGGCCGGGTGTCCAGCGCTCTGGCACTCGGGGGCATGGGTTTTTTGCTCTTGTGTGATGTAGCATGTCACTGTGCTTTTGGTAAAAGGGATTCTTGGTGCTTCAGATAACCAAGCACGTTCAAATCACGAAAAATAATTATTGCTGTATTCTAAAAACCAGTTTGGTGTTAGTTATCAGAAATAAAAATACATCCAAGAGATATTAGAGTACTGAATTCATCCATTGAAAACTTACAACTGAATTTCTGTATTTCTCTATACCACACTAAGATAACAATTTTAAATCTTAATATATATTTCAAATTTTAATTAAACCTAAATGTTGTTATGAAGGGATTGAACTAAAAGGTTTTATATAGATTCAAATGAGATTAATTATTGGTATTTATGTTAACAACGTGCTCTTGTATTTTCCTCTCAATGATAAAATTTACTGTAATTCAACTGCTGTTGTTGTTGCTCTAATGCAGCTGGCAATACACAGACAGTTAGTCTTGATGCCATAAAAAAGGCTGCGCCGCTGTTACTGATTTAGCACCACCAAATGGACACTTATAGTTTAAAGATGGGCTACAAGCGCGTGTAACACTACCCCGACTACACTTAACGATTCTAATAGCCCAGGCCTTCCGGCTTAAAGTGGATTCGAACCACTACACACATCCATGGTACTGCCGGGACTGGAAACCGAAACCTGTAGCAACGAGCTCCACAGCGCAAGTCACTCGCGCGTCGGGCCTCCAATAAAAACAATATAAAATATTATAGAGCTTCAACATACGAATGTTTCATTTGATTACAAAATAATTAAATTTAATATGCCAAAAGTCATCACATATTGAAATCATTCTATTTAACAGCTGAACTAATCCACATGCTATATTTTCTACATTAATAAACTTAAAGATTACATTTGAAAAGAATAAATGCAATAAGATTCATTCCTTCTGACATAAACGATACATTACAGCATGCTTTCCGTTTTAACAGATGCGTGGTAGTATCGTGGACAGCAGCCTATAAATACCGCCTCTCGCAATAACACAGGAATGCCCGATCTGTATCCACCACCCTCACAGCATGCAAGACAGCCGGAAATTAAAAATCCCTTCGCAGGAGACACGAGATTCTCCATTTTCCAACTGCTGGTGCTCTGTGTGTGAAAAACTTAAATTCGCGTTAATTCCCGTTAATTAGATTTCGGGACCCAGACAATTCCGAGTTGGATCCATTCTAAATGACTCCGAGCAAGATTACGAGCTCAAAACAAATGACTCAAGGGTAGTTAATTCATTGTTTAAACCAGCTCCTCTCTTTTAGTTGCTTTTATTCTCGCTTATGATGTTCCAGAAAGTAGTTTTCAAGAATGGTTCAACTACATCTCTCAGGGTATGAGGTTTTGAGGCTAATAAATTGCGGATGACGACAATCTAATGAATGGAGCGCCAGAAAATAGAGGGAACGCAATAACTCCCAAGTTTTATTGGGAACTTTTCTACGATCGGTTTTGCAGGTGAAAATTGACTCTTTTTTTTTTATTTTTCGGAATTGACTGAGTAGATATTCTTGCTTTATTTATAATTATCTTTGGCCTCATGTGTGTACGATAACACGCCAATGTGATTTTGGTAAAAGAAACTTTTGGAGCTTCAGATAACCGAAAGCGTTCAATTCACGAAACATTATTGCTGTTTTTCTAAAAATCAGTTGGTTATGAGAAGATACAGACATTTCATCAACAGCTATCAGATTACTGAATTCCTCCATTCAAACATTCAAATGAATTTCTGTATTTTTCCTACACCGCACTACGAGAACAATCATAACTCTTACAATATTTTTCAAAACATAACAAAACTTAAGAACTGTGCTCTTAATGCTGTTATGTATACATTGAACTAAAAGATGTTAAATAGATTCAAATGAGGAAGAAATTATTGACATTTATATTAAAAATGTTTTTTAATTGCATCTAGGACTGGGTTGTATTGTCCATGCCCCTGTAAGCCGCACAATACAAACCAGCCTTGAAAAAAGCATGTCGTGTGGGATGTACCGACGAACAGTAATATTTTTACAATACCGAGAAAGTACGTGTAGCTTGGAGATAAGCGGACGCGATTACCACCACAACGCTTTACAATTCTATCAGACCGGACCTACGATTTAATGTGGTTTCAGAAGTATACAAACATCCATGCCACAGCTTTAAACTGGGACCTGAAACCTGTGGTAACGAGTTGCAGAGAGCAAGTCACACGGCCATGAGGCCTTCAATAAAGACAATATAAAATATTATAGAGCTCCAATAAGCAAATTCTTCATTTAATTATAAAATGATTAAATTTAATATGCCAAAAAGCACGTATTCAATGTGCAATCAAAGGTTTCAATCATTTTATTTAAGAATTTCACTAATCTTAATGCTATATTTTCTACATTAATAAACGTAAAAGATTGCATTTGAAAATAAAGAATACTATGAAAATTCATCCAATCTGACATAAGCGATACATTACAAAATGCTTTCCTCTCCATTCCGTGGAGATGCGTGGTAGTGTCGGGACAGCAGCCTATAAATACCACCTAGCGAAATAACACAGTAATGCCGATCCGTATCCACCACCCTCCCAGCGTGCAAGACAGCCACAAATTACAATTCCCTCCGAAGCAGACACGAAATTCTCCATTTTCCAACTGTCGTGCTGTGTGTGTGAAAAAGCTTAAATTCGCGTTAATTCCGTTAATTAGATTTCGTTGCCCAGACAATTCCGAGTTGGATCCATTCTAAATTACTCCGAGCAGATTACGAGCGCAAAATAAATGACTCAAGGGCAGTTAATTAATTGTTTAAACTAGCTCCTCTCTTTTTGCTTGCTTTCATTCTCGCTTATGATGTTCCAGAGAAGTAGTTTTCAAGAATGGTTCAACTGCGTCTCCCCCAGAAAGGATGAGGCTTTTGGGCTAATAAATTGCGGATGACGGCAATCTAATTAATGGAGTGACAGTAATTAGAGGGAATGCAATAACTCCCAAGTTTTATTGGGAACTTTTCTGCATTCGGTTTTTGCAGGTGAAGGGAAATTGACTCTTTTTTTTTATTATTCTGGAATTGGCTGACGTTCTTGCTTGATTAATAATTATATTCGGCCTCATGTGTAGATAACATGCCACTGCGCTTCTGGTAAAAGCAACTTTTGGAGCTTTAGATAACAGAGCGCATTCAAATCACGGAAAACAAATTTTTGTTTTATTCTGAAAATTACTTTGGTGTTAGTTATCAGAAGTCGAAAAGCAAGGTATTTTATCAAGAGCTATTAGATTACTGAATTCATCCATTCAAATCTTTCAATTGAATTTCTGTTGCACTACCCTATGTTAACAGTCATAACTTTTACAATATTTTTTAAAACTTAACAAAACTTAAGTTCTGTGTTCTTAATGCTGTTATGTATACATTGAACTAAATGTATTAAATAGATTCAAATGAGGGAAGAATTATTGGCATTTATATTCAAAACATTTTTTTTTAATTTCGTCGAGGAATGGGTCCCTGTCATCAGCCCAATACAAATCAGCCTTCAAGAAAGCATGTCGTGTGGGCTGTACCGACGAACGCTGTTACGTTTTTAGCAATACCGAAGGAGAACGTGTAGCTTAAAGATATGCGGGCGCGAATACCTCCACAACGCTCTATGAGTATATCAGACCGGACCTACGATTTAAAGTGGTTTCGGATCAAGTAAAAACATCCAGGGCACCGCTCGATTGGGACTCGATTTCCAAACCTGTGGCACCCAGTTCAGAGAGCAAGTCACTCTGCCATCAAATCCCCAATAAACACAATATTAAATATTATAGAGATTCAAAAAATAAATGCTTCATTTGATTATAAAATAACGAAATTTAACATGCCAAAAGCACATATTCAATGTGCCATCAAAGATTGGAATCATTCTATTTAATTACTTCACTAATATCCATGCTATATTTTTTTACTGTAATAAATCTAAAAGATTACATTTGAAAAGAATAAATGCAATGAAGATTCATTCCATCTGACATAAACGATACATTACAGCATGCTTTGCTCTCCGTTCCGTTTTAAGAACTTTTAAGCATATATACTTGCTTAATTATTTTTGGCCTCTGGTGTGATACAGTATGCTACTGTGCTTTTAGTAAAACAAACTTTTGATCTTCAAATAACCGAGCTTGTTCAAATCACGAAAAAGAGATATCGTTTTATTCTAAAAATGAGTTTGGATTAGTTATCAGAAGTCGAAATACAGCCATTTCATCAAGATTTTTAGAATACTGAATTTATCCATTCAAAACTTTGAATTGAATTTTTGTATTTTTGTTACACCCGCCCTACGATAGCAATCATAAATCTTATAATATATTTCAAATCTTAATTAAACCTAAATGTTGTTATGAATGCATTTAAACTAAAAGGTTTTGAATAGATTCAAATAAGATAAATTGTTGTCATTTATGTTAAAAACGTGCTCTTATATTTTTTTTCCTCTCAATGACTCAATTGGCTGTAACTCAATTGCTGCTGTTGTTGCTGTAATGAAGCTGGTAATACAGAGACAGTTAGTCTTTGTGTCATAAGCAAGGGTTGCACCACTGGTGGTTATTTATCACTACACAATTGACATGTGTAGCTTGAATATGTGCCAAGGACGCGAGTAAAACTACACCATCAAACTCTACAATCCTATTAGACCGGGACCTATGGATTAGAATGGATTCCGAACCACCCCAATCATGCATGGCACTTCAGGAACTCAAATCCAAAATCTGTGGCACCAAAGGCCAGAGCGCAAGTCACTCGGCCATCAGGCAACCCAATAAATGCAATATAAATAATATAGAGCTTCAACACACAAATGCTTTATTTGATTATAAAATAATTAAATTTAATATGCCAAAAGCACGTATTCAATTTCTCCATCAAAGATTGGAATCATTCTATTTAATAACTTCACTTAACTCCATGCTATATTTTCCACTTTATCAAACCGAAAAGATTACATTATAAAAGAATTAATTCATTGAAAATTTATTCCATCTGACATAAGCGGTTTACATTTCAAAAGAATAAATGCAATGAAGATTCATTCCATCTGACATAAACGATACATTACAGCATGCTTTCCGTTTTAACAGATGCGTGGTAGTATCGGGACAGCAGCCTATAAATACCGCCTCGTGCAATAACACAGGAATACCCGATCTGTATCCACCACCCCCAGCGTGCAAGACAGCCAGAAATTACAAATCCCTCCGAAGACAGACACGAAATTCTGCATTTTCCAACTGCCGGGCTCTGTGTGAAAAGCTTAAATTCGCGTTAATTCCCGTTAATTAGATTTCGTTGCCCAGACAATTCCGAGTTGGATCCATTCTAAATTACTCCGAGCAGATTACGAGCGCAAAATAAATGAACTCGAGGGCAGTTAATTCATTGTTTAAACCAGCTCCTCTCTTTTACTTCCTTTCATTCTCTCTTATGATGTTCCCGAGAAGTAGTTTTCAAGAAGGGTTCAACTGCATCTCTCCAAAGGATGAGGTTTGGCGCTAATAAATTGCGGATGACGGCAATCTAATGAATGGAGCGCAGGAAAAGAGAGGGAATGCAATAACTCCCGAGTTTTATTGGGAACTTTTCTGCGATCGGTTTTGCAAGTGAAGGGAAATTGACTCTTTTTTTTTTTATTTTATTTACAGAATTGGCAGATATTCTTGCTTTATTAATTATTAACTTTGGCCTCATGTGTAATATAACATGCCGCTGTGCTTCTAGTAAAAGAAACTTTTGGAGCTCTAGATATCAGATCGCGTTCAAATCACGGAAAACAAGTTATTGTTTTATTTTAAAATGAATTTGGAGGGATTTATCAGAAGTCGAAATACAGCGATTTCATCAAGAACTATTGGATAACTGAATTCATTTATTTAAAAGTTTCAATTGAATTTCTATATATTTGCTACACCACCCTAAAAAATAACACTCATAACTGTTATAATATTTCAAAAAAAGACTTAACAAAACTTAAATGTTATGTACATTGAAATAAAAGGTGTAAAATATATTTGAAATGAGGGAAGACTTATTGGCATTTATACTAAACATGTTTTTTTAATTCCTTCTAAGACTAGGTCGTATTATCCAAGTCCCTGTGAGCAGCCCAATACAAACTAGCCTAGAAGAAGACATGTGTGGAATTCCCTAACGAATGCTGTTACTCATTTTGCACTATCCACGAGTAACACTACACCCACGACGCTCTAAGAATATATTAGTTATTGGCTTAAAAGTGGATTTCAAACCAGTACAAAAGTCAATGGCACCGGCGGGATACACACACGAAACCTGTGGCACCGAGAGCCAGAGTTCAAGTCACTCTGCCATCAGGCCTCCATAAACCCAATATAAAATACTACAGAGTTTCATCATAAGAATTTGATTTGATTATAAAATAATTACATTTTAATGCTTGTACAATGTGCCATACAATCATTTTATTTAATAACTTCACTATTCTTCATGCTATATTTTCCACATTAACAAACCTAAAGATTACATTTTAAAAGAATAAATGCAATGAAGATTCATTCCATCTGACATAAACGATACATTACAGCATGCTTTCCGTTCCGTTTTAACAGATCGCATGGTAGTATCGGGACAGCAGCCTATAAATACCGCCTCGCGCAATAACACAGGAATGCCCGATCTGTATCCACCACCCCCAGCGTGCAAGACGGCCAGAATTTTGAATCCCTCCGTAGCAGACACGAAATTCTCCGTTTTCCAACAACCATGCTGTGTGTGAAAAGCTTAAATTCGCGTTAATTCCCGTTAATTAGATTTCGGGCCCAGACAATTCCGAGTTGGATCCATTCTAAATTACTCCGAGCAGATTACGAGCGCAAAATAAACGACTCAAGGCATTTAATTCATTGTTTAAACCAGCTTCTCTCTTTTAGTTGCTCTCATTCTCGCTTATGATGTTCCCCAGAATTAGTTTTCAAGAATGGTTCAACTACATCTCTCCAGAGGATGAGGTTTAGGGCTAATAAATTGCGGATGACGGCAATCTAATGAATGGAGCGCCAGAAAATAGAGGGAATGCAATAACTCCCAAGTTTTATTGGGAACTTTTCTGCGATCAGTTTTTGCAGGTGAAGGGAAAATTGACTCTTTTTTTTTATTTGCTGGAATTGGCAGACATTCTTGCTTTATTATTTATTATTTGGCCTCATGTGTGATGTAGCATGCCACTGTGCTTCTAGTAAAAGAAAGTTTTTGGAACTTCAGATAACAGAGTGCTTTCAAATGACTAAAACTAATTTGCCAAACCAAAAGCCACTAAAACCAAAGTATTTTTTTCTAAAACAATTTAAAATCGTCAGTTTGGTGTTACTTATCAGAAGTCTAAATAGAATCCATTTCATCAAGAGCTATTAGAATTTAAATTCGTCCATTCAAAACTTTTAATTGAATTTCTGTATTTTTGCTGCACCACACTAAGATAAGTGTCATAACTCTTACAATATTTTTATAACATCACAAAATTATGTGATTAATGCTGTTATGTATACATTGAACTAAAAAGGTATTAACTAGATTCAAATGAGAAAAATTATTCGCCTTTATGTTAAAAACGTTTTTTTTTGCGTCAAGAAATGCATCGTATGGTCAATGTCTTTGTGAGCAGCCCAATACAAACGAGCCTTGAAGAAGACATGTGTGGGCTGCGCTGAAGAACGCTGTTACTCATTTCGCGATACCCAATGGGCACGTGTAGCTTGATGTCCTACAGACGCAAGTAACACTACCCCCACGATTCTCTACAATCCTATTAAATCTGGACTAACTATTTAAAGGTGGATTCCGAATCATTGAACACATCCATGGCACCTCCAGGACTCGACCCGAAACCTGTCGCACCGAGTGCCACAGCGCAACTCACTCGGCCATCAGGCCCCCAAAAAACACAATCTAAAATATTATAGCGCTTCAACATACGAATGTTTCATTTGATTATAAAATAATTAAATTTGATATGCCAAAAGCACGTATTCAATGTGGCATTAAAGTTTGGAATCATTCTATTTAATAACTTCACTAATCTCCATGCTATATTTTCTTAATAAATAAACCTGAAAGATTGCTTTTGAAAAGAATGAATGGAATGAAGATTCATTCCATCTGACATAAACGATACATTACAGTGTACTTGGATGACCGTTCTGTTTTAACAGATGCGTGGTAGTATCGGGACAGCAGCCTATAAATACCGCCAGGCGCAATAACACAGGAATGCCCGATCTGTATCCACCACAATCAGCATGCAAGACGGCCAGAAATTATAAATCCCTCCGAAGCAGACACGAAATTCTCCATTTTCCAACTGCCTGTGCTCTGTGTGTGAAAAGCTTAAATTCGCGTTAATTCCCTTTAATTAGATTTCGGAGCCCAGACAATTCCGAGTTGGATCCATTCTAAATTACTCCGAGCAGATTACGTGCCAAATAAATTACTCAAAGGCAGTTAATTCATTGTTTAAACAAGCTTCTCTCTTTTACTTGCTTTCATTCTTGCTTATGATGTTCCAGAGAAGTAGCTTTCAAGAATTTTCAACTACTACATCTCTCTAGAGGATGAGGTTTCGGGCTAATAAATTGCGGATGTCGGCAACCTAATTAATGGAGCGCCAAAAATAGAAGGAACGCAATATCTCCGAGTTTTATTGGGAACTTTTCTGCGATAGGTTTTGAAGGTGAAGGGAAAATTGACTCTTTTTTTTTATTTCCGGAATTGGCAGGCATTCTTGCTTTATTAATAATTATCTTTGGCCTCAAGTGTGATGTAACATGCCATTGTACTTCTACTAAAAGAAGGATTTGGATCTTCAAATAGCAGAGTGCTTTCAAATGACAGCGCGTTCATGTTACGAAAGCTAGTTATTGTTTTATTCTAGATATCACATTAGAGTTATTTATTAGAAGTCGAAATACAGCCATTTCATCAAGAGCTATTGGAGTACTGAATTCATCCCAAAAAGTTCATCCCTTCAACTGAATTTCTGTATTTTTGCTACACCACCCTACAATAACAGCCATAAGTCTTTTATTATATTTCAAATTTTGATTAAACTTAACTGCTGTTATGAATGCATTGAACTAAAAGGTTTTAAATACATTCAAGTGAAATGAATTATCGCCATTTATGTTAAAAACGTGCTCTTGTATTTTAAATCTGATTGACTCAATTGCTGCGGTTTTTATTCTAATGACAATACAGAGGCAGTTAGTCTTTATGTCATAAGCAAGGGCTGCGTGGCTGTTACTCATTTAGCACTACCCAAGTAGCACATATAACTTGATGGTATGCTATACACGAGAGTACCCTACCCCTACAACTCTCTACGATTATATTAGACAGGGATTTACAGTTTAAAGTGGATTCCGCACCACTACAAAGTCCATGGCACCTCCGGGACTCTGAAACGAAACATGGGGCAGCAAGCGCCAGAGCGATAACCACTCGACCATCAGGTCCCAAATAAAACAACTATAAAATATTATTGAGCTTCAACATACAAATGCTTCATTTGATTATAAAATAATTAAATTCAATATGCCAAAAACACGTATTGAATGTTCTATCAATCATTGGAATCATTCTATTTAATAACTTCACTTATCTTAATGCTATATTTTCTACATTAACTAAACTAAAATGATTACATTTGAAAAGAATGATTGCAATGAAGATTCATTCCATCTGACATAAACGATACATTACAGCATGCTTTTCCTCTCCATTCTATTTTAACAGATGGGTGGTAGTATCTGGAGTACAGCAGACTATAAATACTGCCTCACGCAATAACATAGGAATACCCGATCTGTATTCACCACTCTCACAGCGTGCAAGACAGCCAGAAATTATAAATCCCTCCGCAGCAGACACGAATTTCTCCATTTTCCAACTGCTGTGCTCTGTGTGTGAAAAGCTTAAATTCGCGTTAATTCCCGTTAATTAGATTTCGGGTCCTAGACAATTGCGAGTTGGATCCATTCTAAATTACTCCGAGCATATTACGAGCGCAAAATAAATGAACTCGAGGGCAGTTAATTCATTGTTTAAACCAGCTCCTCTCTTTTACTTCCTTTCATTCTCTCTTATGATGTTCCCGAGAAGTAGTTTTCAAGAAGGGTTCAACTACATCTCTCCAAAGGATGAGTTTTGGGGCTAATAAATTTGCGGATGACGGCAATCTAATGAATGGAGCGCCAGAAAATAGAGGGAATGCAATAACTCCCAGGTTTTGTTGGGAACTTTTCTGCGATTGGTTTTGCAGGTGAAGTGGAAATTTTCTCTTTTTTTTTTTTATTTTCCGAATTGGCACAACATCCTTGCTTTATTAATAATTATCTTTGGTCTCTTATGTGATGTAGCATGCCACTGTGCTGTTAATAAAATAAACTTTTTGAGCTTCAGGAACCGAACGCGTTCAATTCACGGAAAAAATTAATGTTTTATTCTAAAAATGTGTTTGGAGTTAGTTAGCAGAAGTCGAAATAACAGCCATTTCATCAAGAGCTATTAGAATACTGAATTCATCCATTCAAAACTGTCAACCGAATTTCTGTATTTTTAGTACATCACACTACTATAACTGTCATAACTCTTACAATATATATCAAATCTTAATTATACCTAAATGCTGTTATGAATGCACTGAACTAAAAAATTTTAAATAGATTCAAATGAGATAAAAAACTTGTTTTTTTCCTGTCAATGACTCAATTGGTTGTAACTCTATTGCTGTTGTTGTTGTTCTAATGCAGCTGACAATACACAGACAGTTAGACTTCATGCCATAAGTAAGGGCTTCGTCACTGTTACTCAATTAGCACTATCCAAGGGGCACATGTAGCTTGAAGATAGGCTACGGACGTGAGTAACACTACTCCCATAACGCTCTACAGTGAAATGAGACTGGTATCTAAGGTTTAAAATGGATTCCAAATACTACAGGCATTCATGTCACCGAGTGCCAGAGAGCAAGTCACTCGGCCATCAGGTCCCTAATAAAAACAATATAAAATCTTATAGAGCTTTAACATACGAAGGCTTCATTTGATTATAAAATAAGTAAATTAAATAGGCTTTCGCATATTTAATTAATTAACAATAATTAATTAAATATGCGAAAATATAATTAAATTAAACATGCGAATCTTTGATGGCTCATTGTATATGCAAAATATTATATGTACAATATGGCATCAAAAATTAGAATTTTATTTAATAGCTTCACGAATCTTCATGCTGTATATTCTACATTAACAAACCTAAAAGATTACATTTGAAAATAATTAATGCAATGAAGATTCATTCCATCTGAACATAAACGATACATTACAGCATGCTTTCCTCTCCGTTCCGTTTTAACAGATGCGCGGTAGTATCGGGGTACAGCAGCCTATAAATACCGCCTCGAGCAATAACACAGGAATGCCCGATCTCTATCCACCACTCCCAGCTTGCAAGACAGCCAGAAATTATGAATCCCTCCAAAAGAGACACGAAAGTCTCCATTTTCCAAATGCTTGTGCTCTGTGTGAAAAGTTTAAAATCGCGTTAATTCCGTTAATTAGATTTCGTGCCCAGACAATTCCAGACAAGAGTTGGATCCATTCTAAATTACTCCGAGCAGATTACGAGCGCAAAATAAATTACTCGAGGCAGTTAATTCGTTGTTTAAACCAGCTCCTCTCTTTTACTTGCTTTCATTCTCGCTTATGATGTTCCCGAGAAGTAGTTTTCAAGAATGGTTCAACTACATCTCTCCAGAGGATGAGTTTTGGTCCTAATAAATTGCGGATGTTGGAAATCTAATGAATGGAGCGCCAGAAAATAGAGGGAATGCAATAACTCGCCAAGTTTTATTGGGAACTTTTCTGTGGTCGGTTTTGCAGGTGAATGGAAATTTGACCTTTTTTATATTCCGGAATCGGCTGAACATTCTTGCTTTATTAATAATTATCTTTGACCTCATGTGTTCATGTCTCTGTGCTTTTGGTAAAAGAAACTTTTGGAGCTTCAGATAACCGAGCCTGTTCTAATCATGGAAAACAAATTATTGTTTTATTCTAAAAATGAGTTTGGACTTATTTATCGGACGTCGAAATAACAGCTATTTTTCAAGAGCTCTTAGATTACTAAATTCATCCACTCAAAACTTTCAACTGAATTTCTGTATTTCTGCTATACCATCCTACGATGACAGTCATAACTTTTATAATATTTTTCAAAGCCTAATAAAACGTAAGCATCATGTGATTAATGCTGTTATGTATTCGTTGAAATAAAAGGTTTTAAATAGATTCAAATGAGAGGGGAATTATTGGCATTTTTGTTTAAAATTGGTTCTTGTATTTTTTTCTCTCAATGATTCAATTGGATGTAACTCAGTTGCTCTTTAAGATTATATCATTCTTTTACTTAAATGCATATATAATGGATAAATTTATCCGAATAAATGCGTTACTTTTTGCATAAATGCTTTTTGTTAGTGTTTACGTAATGTCAAAAATTATTTTTTTACCAATTTTTGTTTTTAAAAAATACTCATGCATAATTTTAATGTCCTTGTTAATGTTTTATAAACTTATTTATCAATAACAACAGGAACAAATTTTTATCAAGCATTATGTAAAAGTTCTGACTCTGAACCTGATCGGTTACTTTAAACTGAAAAATATAGTGGTGTTGGGGGTTATAGGAGTTTTGTTAATATTTGTGGTATCAGATTTATTTGATCGTAAAGTATATTTGAGAACAGTGTTTACTTTTTCTTTTTTAAAACAGATTTCATTTGTCGCGCTACGGCCATTTTTGTGCACACTTTAGGCTAATTAGATCGGAAATTACAGTTTAACGTGGATTACGAGCCACTAATAGATATCCAAGCCATCCATGCTGGATTTGAATCTGAAAGATGTGGCACCAAAGGTCAGAGCTCCAGCCAATTGCCGATCAGGCTGCCTTTTAAAATAAAAAAGATTTATTATTCAGAAAATTAAATTCGTTAATCTAACAAAAGAGGGTCACTAAAAACCATCACAGATTTGATCGAAAATTATACTACAAATAGAACCAAATTAGGATGTTTTCCAAAACAGTAGGGTTCTCTCTTCAAAAAGAGTTTCAGAAAATTGACTGAAAAATTTAAACTCTATTACACGTTAAGGTAATTCTTTTGTAAGCGCTTTCGTAATCTAATCGTTAATTTTAGCAATCAGCACTGCAAAGGTAGCGAGTTATGATTTTTTTTTAATGATATATTCACTGTAAATAATACCAAAATTACATTATACAAGAAACATTATCTGTACTTTTTTCTTTCTTTTAAACATTTTTTATTTTAACTTATGAATGTCCTTGATAAACAATACTTTACTGTTGCCTCATTTTTTTTATGTGCAAGTGTTTCTGGAGAATTATTTATGTTAATAAAAATCTAAATAAAAATCTAAATAAAACAATACCATTTTTTAACAGCAGAAAAATTTCTCTAGTATAGGTATAGAATATTTAAACAGAAAAGAAAGCTCAATTAAAATTCTCTTTTGAATTATTTATTTTTTTCATGGAATGGCAATTAAAAAAAAAAAAAGAAATTAAAGAAGAAAGCAAAAAATATAAATTAAAGATCTTTAAATTGTTGAATGAAAAAGTTGATGAGATTATATCTTCATTCAAAAACAAAGAAAATGAACATTTCTCTTAATTGCCAATAGATTTATACTTAAAAATCTCAGTGAATACAAAAACTTGAATTTATTATGGATCTCAAATTGACTCTGCTTCATAGTTAGATAATTAATTATTATTTTATATTACTAACATTGATCTTAAGTTTAAAAACTGTTGCATTGAGCATAACGTTTATTTTAAAATAGACGTTATCAATAAAATTTCATATTAAATCAAAAATGCATATATTCGCATATTTAATATTCAGTCAAAAAAAATTTAATATCTAAAATTACAAGTATGCTTTTTACAAGTATTCCGAGCCACCAACAAACATCCATGCCCCCACCAGGATTCAAACCTGAAGCCTGTAGTACCAAAGGATACAGCGTTACCCAATTCGTCATCAGGACTGAAAGGAGACACTTATGTTTTATTAAAAAGGCAGTGGAGTTGGATATGTTTAATTCCAGCTAGTGTGATGGGTATAAAATGTAATGTGGTTTTCATTTCTGAAAAAAAGTTTAAAAAATTGAGAAAACGGTATAAAAGTTTCTCCTTATGTACAAATTGGTTTAAGGAACACAATTGGATGTCATAATAGTGAGAAAATAGGATAGTTTCTATCAATGCTTTGTACGGAGTAAGAATTTGAAAGCAAGTATCAGTTTATGATCATTATATTATGTCTTTCTTTTTTTTTCCATAATTTATACGTAAATTTTTTTTACATGCAAATTATTCTTTTTTGTTATGTTGACCTCACTGAGATCTTCCAAATGAGCCCTTGATTGCGCCCATAACAAGTCTGGATTCTGAGATATAACAGCAGGAACTCATCGCGCGGCATCAGTTTTACTTTGGTTCTTCCCCCTCCCATTAGAATGTCCAACGTTCCTCTATACGATGATCTATTTAGATTTTCCAAATTATGTGCAGTTTTGTTATTGTTTCTTATCACACTTTGTAGACAGCAACATCTAGACAAAGTCCATGAACCCATGTGGTCTCATGGAAGGAGGGAAAAAGGGGAAGCTTCTATTGTGATGGAGCTCCTGTAAGTAGAAGTCTGACTTGACTCCGTGACACTGACTTTTTAAGGGGTAGGATTGTCAGTTTTACTTCCAACGCTCGAGAAAAAGCGGATCTACATCTTAAAGTGAATTCCGAACTACTACAAACATCCATGTCACCTCCGGGATTCGAAAACCATGGCACTGAGCGCCAGAAGGCTAGTCACTCGCCCTCGGCCATGAGGTTTTGAATTTATTAACTTTACAAATTGGCCATGACAAAGTAACGTTCAATTTCTGTACCGGCCGCTCATATCTATCTTATAAAAGTTAACACAAAGAAAAGTTGAGATGGACAAAAAATTATAATAAAAATGGAGGTATAGTTACAGGAGATCAGTATGTCATCAACTGATATCCTAAGTGCTTTTACTGTTGGTGCTGATTACACTTTTATAGACGATAACAGCAAACTGCATCAAATTCCTGTTATTGGGGAGTTTCTGAACATGGAGATATCACTAAAATGCATTTAATTAGCGTATCCCGCTAATTTCAATCAGGTAAAACATGTGTGGGATCCTTTTTGGGGATATGCCTTTCGGCACTATGCTATTCAGCGGGAACACCCAATTACTGAAGCAGATGCTCATTGAAATGGATCTCATATAACAACTATTGGATAGTGTGACGCTGCAATAGTGGAGAGGGCGCCAAGCAATCTTTGCAGTCAAGGATTGGTTTGGTTTTTCTCTCTCTACGGTTATTTGCTAAACAGACAAAGACCTACAGTTTAATGTAGATTCCGAACCACTCACAAACTCACTTTTTGGACACAGTAGTTCGTCATTTGTTTGTAATGCGAATTCTGTGCGTCAAAATCTTTTCCCTAATGCTTGAATGTCAAAATTGTAGAAAAACACCATTCTGACAAATCCAAAACAAGCAGTAATCTATAGTGACCAAAAAAAAAGTAACATTCCAATCACAAAGTAACTCCTAATCTGTTTTTAAGAACGATAATACAGTGGTACATCGGCACAAGTCGGGCTTAAAAAAGTACAGCTATATACAAAAAATGTCACAAAATTCACGCTAGAAATGATTCTATTTTTAATAAATTTTTAAAAATTGCGTTCTTTCGAAAATTATTCTGTTTGTAAAAAATATTGCCCCCAATCATAATGCAGCTAAGAGTTTCAAGCAAAGCTTTTTGGCTGATAAAAATATAATATATCAGCTAAATTTTAATGAAATTTGAGGGAATTTGGGAAACACATTTATGTCGCGTTTGAAGGAGAGTTATTATTTTTATTTTAGAATACGATCTTCGTTTCATATGCAATCAAAATGTTTGTCAAATTCATGGATGTCATAAACTTTGCAGTTTGGTTTGGTTTGTTGCTCTACGGTTATCTTGCGCACATGAGGGCTAAACAGATCGGGGCCTACAGTTTAAAGATTTAGTGGATTCCGAAACACTCACAAACATCCATGCCAACACCAGGATTCAAAACTAAAGCTTGTGGTATCAAAGGCCACAGCCCTAGCCAATTGGCCATCAGCCGCTTGCAGTTAAGGAAGATTAGATTTCGTAAGTGGTGTCACGATAACCAAAAATACAAGAAAATTTTGTTGTCTTACAGAATCGAAATTAGTTCTTAAAAGCTGACTCATCTACTAATTTTCTACTACCATTTTTAGCTAATGTTTTGTCATGTGATACGATTTCTCAAGATATTTTCAACATTAAAAAAAACTTTTAAAAAATAAAAAAAAAAAAAAAATTACCAGCCAATACGAAAAAGAAGGAGAACGACACATTGAAAAATTTCCTTATTTCCTAGTGCTTCATTTCTGTTTCCAAATTCAACTTTGACTTAACATTGATACAAAAAAATATATGCATTATTGAAAAATGTTTCTTTTCTAAAATATTTTCTATCTCTCCCCACCGGCGAGTTTGTTGTGCAGTATTATAAATAGCGAAATGTGCTTTTACGAAATTCATGTTGTTCTAAAGCCCAGAGTAACACGCCATACATAAATTCCGGCCAAAATGACACCTTCTTCTGATGCTTTATTCCGTAATGACCGAGCTGGAATAGTGACGCCATATTTTAACTTGACAACTCGCGGTGTGCTTTGGGCGGTTTTTGTTTCCATTCGCGGAGCTTTGGGTGATTTTTAGAGGAATGAAAAAGTAATGCTACCAGTAGTTTGATTCTTTTTTCTTTCTTTCTTAGATCGCAAATAAAATGTGACTTTATAGTTATCCAAATTCATGGTAGGATAGTACAGCAAGCGATCGCATACATGTAATGATGTTGCAGAGGAATTTTTTTTTTTCTACTATTAGTTCACACACTCCCTATGTATATCTTGTTCAAATTTTCAATCTTTATCAAAATGCTTTTTATTCATCTACTCAGGTTCAAATACATTTTGAACTTGCAGTGGATGCACTTGATGTGAATACAGTTTTTTTAAATATTTATTCATTCATTAAATCTAATTCATTGATTTTAGTTTTTTTTAGATTTAAGATTTAAGTTGTATGTATCTGCCAATAGATGGCGCCAGATGTAAGAAGAAAATTTCAACTTTATTTATAAAGGACTTACAAATATAATGAAAAAAAGTAGGAATTAACTTTACATTTTTTTATACTACTTGTTTTTAATTTTTTGCATCTTCAAACGTCTTCTGTTCTAAAAAAATTGATATGCGAAGCAGAATGTCTTTGTGTTAGGGATGTTTACGACAAATCTGCTAACCAGAATGTCCACGCATTGAGATCGGAAAAACTGGTATTTAATCCGTTCCAAATTCCTGGACTTACATAAAACGAACTTTTCCGTAAGAAGTAATGAACAAATGATCACTCTGTTCTCATGGCCAAAAATCTTATTATTTTTGGCTTATTATTCATCGAGGCTCCATCAAATAATTGTTAGACCTTGAACTCTGAATCCGACTATCAGAGTACAAATCGCAGTGGAATCTGCTTATGTATTTAGGCCTGAGGCTGAGTGACGAGCCTTCTGGCTCTCGGTGGCACAGGTTTTGGGTTCGATGGACGATGGTTCGACGGTACCATGGATGTGTGTAGTGGTTCAGAATCCACTTTTAAACCGTAGGTCCCGGTCTAACGATCGTAGAGCTTTGCGGAGGTAGTGTTACTCCGCATCCGTAGCTTATCTCCAAGCTTTTAAGCACCTGCTGTGTAGTGCTAAGTGAGTAACGTCGGTGCAGCGCTTGCTTAATGCAGTCAAGACAACTGTCTAATCGTTTATCATCTGCATGAGAACAAAAATACTTCTTACAAAATCAAAATCGCAATTACGTCTTACAAAATCAAAATTAGTTTTTTTTAATCGGTAACTCATCTACTACTATTTTTAGATAAAAACTTTGTTATGTGATACAAAACAAAAAAAAATCTTTTAAAAGGAAAAAATAAAAATATTAATAATAAAAACTTTTCTGCCAATACGAAAGAAAGAGAACGACACATTGAAAAATTTCTCTTACTTCCTAGTGCTCTATTTCTGTTTCCAAATTCAACTTTGACTTAACATTGATACAAAAATATATGCATTATTGAAAATGTTTCTTTTATAAAATATTTTCTATCTCACTCCCACCGGCGAGAGTTTGTTGTGTAGTATTATAAATAGCGAAATGTGCTTCTTTACGAAATTCATGTTGTTCTAAAGCCCACAGTAACGCATCTCACATAAATTCCCCGCCGAAATGACACCTTCTTCTGATGTTTTATGATGTAATGACCGAGCAGGAATAGTGACGCCATATTTTAACTTGACAACTCGCGGTGTGCTTTGGGGGATGTTTTTGTTTCCATTCGCGGAGCTTTTGGGTGATTTTTAGAGAATGAAAAAGTAATGCAGTAGTTTTGATTCTTTCATTCTTTCTTCTAAATCGCAAATAAAATGTGACTTGAGAGTTCTTCAAATTCATGTTAGAATAGTACAGCAAGCGATCGCATACATGTAATGATTTTGCAGAGGAAAGTGTTTTTTTATTTATTACATCTGCAAAACGGCTTCTGTTCTAAAAAATTGATATGCAAAGCATAATGCCTAGTATTAGGGATGTTCACAACAAATCTGCTAACCAAAATGTCCAGAGCTGCTAACCAGAATGAGGATCGAAAAAAAAAAAAATGGTATTTAATCCGTTCCAAATTCTTGGACTTCCATAAAACGAATTTTCCATAAGAAATACTGGGAAAATGATTATTTTGTTCCCATGATTATCTTCCCATCTTAATATTATTGGCATATCATTCAGTGGTTTAAAGAAATGATTAGTATTAATATACATAAATATTGGTTTTGGTAAGACAGTAATTGAGGCTGTCACCATTTAAAAGTACACTCATGTCCATAAGTTAAAAGAGATAATTCAGAATCACACAGAGGTGATGCAAAATGAAAATTTCACCTGTAGAGATTATCACACACATCTTGAATATGCAAATTACAGGAAACCACCAGATGGCGCAAATAGTACGTCTGGTAACGAGGTGTGAGGGTGTGTAGGAATGGTGGCAGAGTAAGGTGTTTGCAAGGCTCAGGCGCACCGGTGCGGTAACCGCGGTTGTGGCGCAGGGAAGCTTCCTTAATACATGG